>JAQZBX010002612.1:22459-64320 GCA_029593785.1 Cabassous unicinctus
AAAAAAAAAAAAAAAGGAAAAAAGAAAGAATGCCTTTTAAAGCTTCACTTTGATTAGAAATTTTTAAAATTCTGAAAGTCAACCTAGATAAGAATTGAATCCTAGCCAGCCATTGTCTGCATTGCAAACAAGTAAAATAAAAATGATGTAAAGCATCATTTTCTCTTTAAAATCTTCTCTTCCCTTAGACTTGGAACCTTTAAATCCTATTACAGTCCCTCACTTCTATTTCTCTCTGCCTTAAAGCTGTTGAACTTGAGATCAGGAACTATGTGCTTATTCACCTTTATATCCCTGATTAGCCCAGGACGATGAGAAAAAGAAAGAGAACTAATTTAACCTAATTTAAACCCCTCTTGATGTCTATTAATCATTACAAAAGCTAATTATTGTTTGAAGCAGTCAAAAAGTGATGTCTTACTGTTAAATATCTAATTCTTATTTCGGCCTATTATGTTTTTGAATATAGATGATAGATAGATAGAGAGAGAGATAGATAGATAGAGAGAGAGATAGATAAAAAATGATACATTTAGTTATGTAGAGAGAGAGATAGAGAGATATTTAATAGTTTCTTTATTTCCCAATTCTTTTATAGTCCCTTAGAATTTTGAGGAAAATAAAAGAAAAAAATTCTGAGTAAAAACTACGTGATTATTTTGCAAACATTGAAGTATAAATTCATGAAATTTATAAAATTTGTTAGAAACAAAAGGAAAATTTTTGAAATGTTGGGTAGGAGGCCATTTTTTTATGTTACTGTATCAGATTAACTTGGCTAGCTATCTGGATTCTTTATAACTTCTAATACTCTAGTTAACATATTTTGAGCTAATTTATGAACATATACTTTTTATTTATGTTCTATTTATTAATGGGCCAAAGGATTACAAAACTGGTTCTTCATAAGGCTTTCTTGTATTTGCCACTGAAGTAAAAATTAGAAGAATATCATTATTATCATCACTTCCCAGCTGGTCCTTGATGATGCTGAATATTTAAAGTAGAATAAAGATGAACTACATAGGGATATTTTTTGTTGCATTAAAAATGATATTTTAATGAAATCTGAAATGCTTCACTAATAGTAAAATGGCTAAATACTTGGTTTCAATTCTCAGCTCTTCTATTTACTAGATGTGTGATCTTAAATCATTTATTCAATATTGCTATGTTCAGCTTCCTCATGAATAAATGGGAAAATGAGAGGATCTACCTTATGGGGTTGTTATGAGGATGAACTAAGAAAATATACATGAAATATTTCAGAAAGCACAGGTTAATGAGCTCCCTGAGCTTTGTGTTTAGTCCTGATTATGTTATTAAATTTCTTTATCTGGAACTTAATTTCCCAATGTGTAAAAAGTAAGAGATTGGTTGGATCAAGGGACTTCTACTAATGCTATTAATATGTATTCTAGTAAAAGAATCAAACTTATATTTTGTCATGCTCCATTGTGGTTTCAAAAAAATTAGTAAATATTTGTTTGTTTTCTCACGATTTAATTTATTTTAAGGTGACTGTAGAGGAGTCATCAAAAAATATAGATGTATTTGCAGTTTCTATAAAGAAATCCACCATTCCTGTAGCATCATCTACTGAGGTTGCCTGTTACTGGTTAAGAAAACTATGCATCTCAGTCAGAAGGTTCTCAGCTTTTATTGGATATATTAAATGTAAATAACTCAGACTATGATTGTTTTCTTTTCTTAGATAAACACAAACATAATACCCAGTATGAGAAGATACAAGCTTAAAGTGATTCAAATTTTCCTACAAGTTGAAAAGTCTCATTGCATAAAAGCAAATGTAGTTGAAGAGATTTACTTAGAAAAAGGAGACTGACTTTTAGCTGTTATATTATTTGGCCTTGTGTTTTGAACACATTACTTTAAGACACATCTATTCAGAAGGTGATGTGTAGTTATAATATGTAGTATTCAGATTAAAAGAATTGATATATACACATATATTCTGCACTCTTTCTTCAGATTAACTATTGAACCTAAACACACACACTTTTATATACACAAACAGAATTTTACAAAAATAACTCATTCAATGGTTTACCATTTTAAAGGTTAACACTAAAAGAAGATGTATAAGCTATGAAAAGGGAAATTTCTTTAAGATATTCTAAAGCATAGTTGTATAAAAAAGAATAGTTGTATTAACAAGAATATCATATAAAATCTATCATGTCCAGGAAATAGTTAGAGGAAACAAAATTTGCATTTGCATTCGATCAAAAAAAAGAAAAAAATTATATTTTGTTGGGTGTCCCATTATAAATATTTATAAAGACTATGATTAATATCTTACTTACAAGACACAGCAGTGAGGTTGTTTGCTTTAAAATGATACATTTAATTCACCTCTCAAAGATGGTTTCCTCCTCTGTAAAACTGAGTTTCTTTTAAGGATTAAATAAATTGAGCCAGAAAAAGGGAGTAGAACCATGTCTAGCACACACACACAAAAGCTTATACTGTCAGCTATTACTGATATTCTTATCATTACTTAAACTTGACACTTTTGTAATAGAATCTTCACCAATTCCCTCTTGTCATAACCCTCTCTTTGATCTATCTATTGGCAGGTTACTTTGTTGCTGCCAAATTGAGTGACTCATTACTAAATCATTCATTAATTTTAAATCACATGCATTGAGAAAGGTGTTATTGGTAGCAAATTGGGGTTTAAGGCATTTTCATTTTGTTTCATAACTTATTTTTGCATGCTTTTCTATATGTATGTATGTATTTACTTATATATATATTGAGTGCCTTGCCGAAAAATCTCTGGATCTTCTATCATCCACCATTTGCTGTTACCAACAAACTGTTTCTTGACTATAAAGATACATCCCTTTTCCTACCCACTGTCATCTGTGATCTTTCCTTTCCTCCTCATTCCTTGGGTTTTGCCCCAATATTAGATGAGCTACCTCTCATCTCCCAGTTGGAATTTACATGATAGAAATAAAATGGACCTTGGAAAAATAAAAGATGATTTTTCTCCTTTCTTAGGAAGATGTTGACTTAATAAAATACAAGGAGCAGCATTATAGGTTTCCTCTGCCAAAATGCCAGGGACAAGGAGATGTTGCTTCATCTATTTGTAAATTTGTAAAAGAAAGAGACAGAGTGTTGTCAAATCTATTAACATTTCCTCTTTACTCTGCAGGGATATCTGCATCATCATCTTGGACCCCTTACAAATAATTAGCCATTTTCCATATATCTAGACAAGAAAATGGTTTTATGTTCTCAGCCTACTCTATCCAAGTTTTAAAGAATACTTGTTTTTTTTTTAAGTTTTATTGATTTATTCAATGATTAACAAAACTTGTGTATTTAAAAAGAAACTTTTAACTTCTTTTTTCACTTCAGTCAAAGGTAGTCAAGAATTTTTTTTTAAAAGGAAAAGATAATGGACATTAGGCTTCAAGCACCTTTATGTGCTGAGCGTATCAAGTAGTTGAAGCATATGACCTGAAGCTCTACCTCCAGGTCATATGTAGGGCTCAAATTTTAGTAACTATTCAATGACAAATTTGAACAGAAGAGTAGAATGAGGTTCAAATGTTGATCTGCTAATGAAATCTATCTATGTTCACTACTACCTCAAGTTGTGGTAGGTTATATGTAGGATGAACAGCTGCTACGTATTTGTCCAGGATTTTCCTGATTTTAGACTGAAAGTTTTGTATCCAAGCAAACCCTTCAGTCCCAGGCAAACCAAGACAGTTGGTCATACTAGCAAGAGTAGATGTTACCATTTATTAAGCTGATTGGGACTTCAAGGTCTTTAGAGTGCTGTTATTTGTGACATAGCTAAGGACTCTAGAAAATGGCACACAGCCCTGGCTTGTTCATACAGGTATTTTCCATGTTAAATTCCTATCATTTAGAATGAAGAAGGAAGAATTAAGAAAGGAGACTATGGTTTCTAATTAATATAGGAGTATTTATTATTGTCCTGAGGCCAAGTGGGCTTCTTTGTCAATAACTGCATTTGAAAACATGTTTTTGTTATTGTTTACATGCTGGTATGGTATACAAGTCTAATTAAACAACTCTGTGCATGTGTGTGATATAGATAGAGGAAAGATAGATGGATAGATAGATAGATATTGAAAATGACAGTTATAATAAATAAACCACAAAAACTATTATCTGTTTACTGTCTAGTACCTCTTTATGAGATACGACCTCAATGTTTGGGTAAGACTATTTATCTTTCTGTCACTGGATGAACTGTCATCTACGGATTGGGACATCCAGCAAAAGGCCCCATCTACATGGACTTTCATTGCCACATTGATATTTCTCCAATCCCATTTCCTAACAACCCTCCACAGTACATTCTCTGTCTACTGAGAATTAAAAAGATAGCCTAAAGAATAATACTTTAAACTGCATTTATAAAAACACATAAACTTTTCCTATGAATGAGCCTACCTGTGCATGAAGAAAATTTGTTCTTGGTAATATCTCATTTGTCATCATAAATGGGTAACTCAGAAGGATTTGTAAGGGATGGAAATCCCACTATGAGATCTTCTCACTGTAGAATATAGACAGAAATATGAACAATGATGCTACATATTGTATCATCTATAATAGAAAATGAATATCAAGGGCAAGTAATTCTTAGGAGAATTAGAAATTTAAAATTAAGGATTTAAAACATGATATTTTGCTTTCTTTGCAATTTAAGTTATATTCTCTTTATCTTGAGGACTGTGCTGATTTTTTTTTTAATGGAACAAAGATCTTGGAGTCCCTTGAGACAATAATTGGGTGTCAGTATTGCATTAGTCACAACATATATTATGACTATAATACATAGTTTGCAAACATTAACAATTTTCTTTCTATTATTGAAAAAATATTTCCTCCCTTTTAAAGCAAGAAAGAGTTGGTAAAATAGAGAATAAAGGGTGGCACAATTCATGTTCACACATCACAGTTTAACTCCAAATGGGCCTCTACTTCTTCTAAAAGAATTAATATACATCTCTAAATTCCAACTAATTCCTAGGTTATGTAGATGGATTTTGTTGCTGTTTATGTTGTTTTGTTCTGTTTTTTCCTTAACAGTATGTAAAAGGAAATTTTTTGATATGTGTTTTTTTATTGATAGAAAATGATTTCTAATACCTCTCTTCCTCATGTTCATAGTTAATACTCATTTAGGAGATTAAAGATATTAACATGCTTGAGAAATATGTGTTAAATAATTATTAAAA
Source organism: Cabassous unicinctus (assembly GCA_029593785.1). Classification (NCBI taxonomy): domain Eukaryota; kingdom Metazoa; phylum Chordata; class Mammalia; order Cingulata; family Chlamyphoridae; genus Cabassous; species Cabassous unicinctus. Next base: position 27,715 of record JAQZBX010002612.1, read on the forward strand.
AAGAGAATCTGTAAGCAGATTATAGGTGGGTATAATTTTCCCACCTGATTGAGCCTGTTTGGGCTCAATCTCCATAATGTTAGGTATGCAAATTTAGTTCTCTAAATGAGCTTTATTAATCCTTTTTGGTTTTATTTTTAAAATGGAAGAAAATTAACTTGATTACTCCCTCTTCCTGATTTCCAGAGGGCTGCATCTAAGTTCTAGGAAATGAATGTACTCCAAGACAGTTCTTATCCTTGATGCCATCATCTATAAACATTGACATTCATTCATTCATTTATTTATTTATTCATTCACTATGTGCCTGGGATATATTGGGGGTAAAAATAGCATCTGCTTTTATAGAGCTTATGTTCTGATGATATATCCTGGTTCTTAGTTGATTCTTACTGAATTTTCCTTACTTGAAACACAGGACTTTAATGTTTTGACTCTTTCATTTACTTTTTACCCCTTTATAAAACAGAGAGATTCTTGCAACTACCTCACCATGTTTGACCAGAAAGACCTTAGAAGGTCTAGGCCCTACCTCTCTAGATATGTGCTTCTATTATTGTATTTTGTGAATATGCTTCTTCCAGTGGTTCAACTGGAAAAATAATACAGCTCTTCTTTGAATTTAAATTCTGAAAACCCAATGGAATGTCTTTCATTTCCCCACTTAAACCCCTAGTCAATCACAGAGGAAGAAGGCAAGGGGCATTGATTTTCCTGTTTCTCAGGCAACCATATAGCTTGATCACTTTTACCTTAACTTTTGCCTCCTCCCTTCCTCCGATATTAGGGAATTTTTCAGATGTTTTAATAAACTGATCTTTATCATTTATTGTTTTTTGCTTGAGCTCCCTTCTCCTTGTCTAATATGTACATAATATATAATTTTATAATGTTAACTAGCATTGACTAAACAGAATTATTAATAATGATAACCTAGAAACTAAGACTGTTTAGGCTCTTTATGCATCTAACAGTCAACAAGATTTTAATAAATCTTTTTTTTTTTTTACTTTTTTAAAAAGTAATTTATTGAAGTATAACATTCATACATGAACATACATAAACCGTAAGTGTTCAGTAAACATTGTGAACTTACAAAACAAACATGCATAACATCATACAGGGTTCCCACACATCACCCCACCACAAATACTTTGCATTGTTGTAAAACATTTGTTAACAAATTATGAAAGAGCATCATCAAAGTATTACTACTCACTATAGTCCGTATCTTACTCCCCCTACTTGCTATGGTTCCAGATGTTCACTAGTAGGTCATTTGGAAATTGAAATTCAACCCTGAAAGTAACTTGTATTTTCAGGATGGAAGGGTGCTTGAATGAAATCTAGCACATGGAAGAAGAAAATAAGGAGAAACCCTTGGAAGATATTATTTCCAATGAAGGATGTGACAGGTCAGAAAAATCCCTGGGCAAAAAGTATTCTTGGGGAGAAAAAGACCTACATGGTTTTTGAGAGCAGGCAGACAAGGAGGCACTTGTCATTTAATTCTCCAGCAAAAAGAACTTGAATTGTAGGAACAGTTAGAAGAACAAAGTCTGGGCGCAAAGGTGGGAGAATGAGTACAGAGGCATGATAATATCTCCTTTAAGATGGAGTGAATCCTTAGATGAAAGACCATATGGAAACGGGTCTGTCAGACAATCTGTTTGGAAAAGCCACTGATGATTTGATGGTTTGTGATAATGTTCTAATGACTTTTGCTTCTTGAATACCATCAATCAATTCATCTAGTTTTATATATTTAGTTTTCTTTTTTTTTTTCAATTCTTTTTCTATATGGTCTATTTCACCCTGAGTTAGGCTTGTTTAGCTTTTCACTGATTGCCTCCGTACTTGCTGTTCATGATGGCTCTTTATAAAGCCAGGAATCTTTTGAGGATGACTCTAGGCAATCATGCCACTCTCAATTAGTACGTTAAGTTGGAAACCAAGTTCTTTATCCTTCTTCTATATAACTATTTTTTGTTTTTGTTTTTGTTTTGGGTTTTGTTTTAATATGGTATTAAAGTTCTCAAAAACTGAATAACTTTTTCTACTCATGCCTTCATCTCCCAAGGAAATCCATAGATATCACGACCCAGATGCATGTTTTCAGGGAATGCAATCACAAACCTGAAAAGTTTCTCCCAAAGAGACCAAAGCACAATTCTGAGGCATTCCATGGTCCCTTCATAGTCCCTAAGTCCACCACAAAGATGACTCTGATTACATTATCCTGCTAAGCCACAATATACCACTTAGAGCATCCCACATGTTTCTCCTGGAACCAAACCTGCAGGCCTTTTACTTTATCTGGTATCATCATTCCTCCCTGTGGTTCAGAGTTTCCAACTGTTATCAGTGCCCTTCAGTCTGAAGTATTCCCTTCATGTCTTTTGCAGTTCAGGTTTCGGGGCAATGGATTCTCTTAGCTTTTGTATATCTGAAAGTGTCTATTTTTGCTAAATGTTGAATTGTTGATTAACAGGGGTTTTGGTTTTGGTTTTTCCTCCCTCAAATTTAAAGATATCGTCTGGCTTCTACTATTTCTGATGAAAAAATCAGCCATTGTTCTTATCACTTTCCCCCTATATATAATGTGACTATCTTCTCTATATACTTTAAAATTGGTTGTCTGGAGTTGGAAAATGATGAGTCTAGGTATGATTTTGGCTTCTTGGATATGTTAGTTCAGATATTTCATGAAATTTGGAAAATATTGGTCAGTATTTCTTCAAATACTTTTTCTGCCCCATTCTATCTCACATCTCTTTGTGGAACTCCACTTACATGTATTTTTGCTCATTTAATATTTTTGTTACAGTCACAGATGTTTTATGCAGTTTTTTTTTTCAATTCTTTTTTCTCTGTGCCTCTGTTTGGATTATTTCTGTTGATTTGCTTCAAGTTCATCAATCCTGTCTTCTACTGTGTCTAATATACTTTTTAACCCTATTGAGCAAATATGTTTAACTCTTTTTTAAAAAAGATTTATTTATTTTGTTTATTCCCACCCTCCACCCCCGTTGTTTGCCATCACTGTCTGCTTTCTGTGTCCATTTGCTGTGTGCTTGCTCGTCTTCTCTTTAGGAGGTGCCAGGAAATGAATCTGGGCCCTTCCATGTGGGAGGAGGTGCTCAGTCACTTGAGCCACCTCAGCTCCCTGGTTTGTTGTATCTCTCATTGCCTTTCCTCTTTGTCTTTTTGTTGCATCATCTTGTTGAGACAGCTTGCTGTGCCTGCCAGTCACGCCAGCTTGCCTTCTCCAGGAGACACCAGGAACTGAACCTGGGACTTCCCATGTGGTAGGCGGGAACCCAAATGCTTGAGCCACATCTGCTTCCCTTTTTAACTCTTTTTTTTTATTTTTATTTTTATTTTTTTATTTTTTTAATTTGTAAAATGAGATATAAATTCATATGCATATATGTGCATTTGTTTACATAAATGTTATTTGTTATATATATATATTTTTTAAAGGTGCCTAGATTACCTAAATATTACTCAGAAATTAAAGGGATTCCCATGTTCCCCACCGCCCACAACTCCAACAACATCCCACACAATCTTCACAAATCCCTGAACCCTATATCCCAAAAATCTGAAAACACAAACTATTTGAAATAAAGTGTCATAGTTCATCTTTCGGTGAGTGGGGAATAGATTCATCCTATCACGTTAGCCATCAGCTTAAAAATAGGAAGTGTCTGTTAACAGTGTTCTCTTAAGCAAAAACAATCTATGACTGGTTAAGTTGTAATTATAAAACTGGCAAATTTGTTTACAAGCCAAAAACTTATTTATTAAATTGATGGCTATTTTTAGATGGTTAATATTAATTTAACAAAATAGTGATACTATTACATTTATGAAGCCTTGTGCTTCCCTTAACTTTTATGATGCATGGCTAGATAAGATAGGAAGCATCACTGGGCCTGGCCAGTTATGGAATAGCATGCACATTCTCCTCTGCTAGATTTTTCTTCCCTTATCTTACAGTAATTCATTGCATGATCCGAAATATATATGTTTCTCTGTTCAGTGCTTCAAGATTTGTATAATGTGTTTCTCAGGCCAAGCATGTAAATTGTCTTCAATTCTTTCTTGATTCCTGGATTTGAACTTAAGGGTTTAAAATTTGTAAAGAATCCTGTCATAAAAGTGTCCATAAAGATAACAAGACCTTTCCTCGGATATGAATTACAACTTGCACTTGCCTTTATTGCTAAGATATTTTAAAGAATTTTATTAACTGATAAAGACTATTAGTAAGAAAATTATAGTGTACTCATGCTCTTTGTTGATTTAGGGTTAACAATTTTGACCATGCCCTAAAAAACTAAAGGTGCAGGCATGTGGTAATATTACTAAGGCTATATTAGAGTCTCAGGTGAGAAATGAGTGGAATGTCAGAATGGTAATAAGACCTTACTTGACATAAGAGTGAACTTCACTACCCATGTCTACATCTAAACACAGTTGTGCCTAATACCTAAATATAACGGTTTATAAAATATCTTTAATTAAGCAACTGTTAAAAGCAGTTTCTATATATTACAATGATTCTTGAAAAGAAAAGGAAGTAAATGTTAAGTAAAATTATATCTTCTTTTTAATCTTAATTTCTAACACAGCCGGATACCCGTAGAACAAGTCCACAATATAATAGATGAGCAAGATATTTTTGATGATGTAAGAAAAAGCCTATTTGATTTTAATACTGGACCTCTGAAAATATATTAATTATTTGAAATTTTTTTTTCGAAGAGAATTTACTGAAAAATTCTTATGGAATCTATCGCATGTATCCAAAACCCTCCCATCTGTGACTATAATGTTTCACATTTGAAACATTTTCACGATTGAAAATGGTGTAGCAATAAATTACTTAAATTAGGATGGGGTAAGACTGAAATATTCTTAAAAAAATTGTTAATTAAAATTGTGTATGGGATACAGTATGCAACAAGACTTTCAGGCATTCAAGGTTAGGTCATCACTATAAATAAAAAAATAACACAAACCTTCATTCAAAGATAGAACAATGAACAACTTCAGTCTAGCCCTATGGGAAAGTTTTCTGGGTTCAACACTACCCATCAATATAAAAAGATTTCAGATCACATAGTCTCTAAGATATTTCTGGTTTTAAATTTGTTTAATACTAGCAAGCAATTGAAAATATCGAAACATAAAGAAAGATTTTCACTGAAAGGTTAATTAAAAGTGTTTTTACTGTTTGGGGAGAGATTGTCATGAGATCTTTACTTGAAAGTAAATCAAAAGTTTGAGTTACATGTTATTGGCAAAGTAGAAGATTGAAATGAGAACAGGTTAGATTGCACCCTTGTGTATGTGTGTGTTTCCATGTGTGAAATCACCTTCCTATGATCTCTGTTTGCCCAAGAAAGCTACCTTAAATGCCTTCCTCCCATGTAATTTTAGACATTTATTCACCAGTGGTGTGGAGAGTAAAGGTAGCTAGATCCATAAATATAAAACCCTCATTTTTTATTCTGGTCCACAGTTTTGAATATACATTTCCAAGTCTCTTTTTCAAGGAGGTATGGAAATGTGATTAAGTTTTAGCCAATGAGATATAAGAAGATATGTTGTATGGAAAATTTAGTGCATCTGAAGGACATGTGCACATGCAAGTTGGCTCTCAAGCAGCCATTTTGTATCATGAAGTAACTTTGAGAACATAAGCTATAGTCAATATAAAACAAAATGTAAGGAGTCTAGCAACCTAACCGAATAACCCTGGTTTACAAGTCATCGAATACTTACCACCAAACTTCTTATCTGACCAAAAAAACAATGGAAACAAAAATTCTACATTTTTTAAGTGACTATTTCTTACAAGAAGTGACACTAATTAATGCAATGATATTAATGAATGATAATGAATTACTTAAATGGTACCTCCTATCCTTACCATTTTTTACTACTAAATTGCATGATTTCAATCCAGTTAGCTGTCTAACAAAGTCAGAAAAGCATTGTGCATCACTAGCCTATAATATAATGTATAACTGAATAATATTATATCAAACACCACTTCAGGATTTTTTTAATGAAAACTTCAAACTTTTATTTTACCAATTTTTGTTTCCCTATTGCTTTTCACAATGCCTCTTTCACATCCTTGTTCCTGAGGCCATAGGTCATGGGGTTCAGCATGGGAATCACCGTGGTATTAAACACGGCCACCATTTTGCCCTGCTCCACATTCTCCTCAGTAGGACGTCTCAAATGCATACAGAAGAGGTCTTATAGAAGATTGTGACCACTGTCAGGTGGGAGCCACAGGTGGGAAAAGCTTTTTTCCTTCCCTCTGCTGAATGGCTTCTGAGGATGGCAACAAGGATGAACATGTAGGATGTGAGAATGACCAGGAGGGACTGGAAATTGCTGTAGCCAGCAACTATGTAAATGGACAACTCTTTACTGTAGGTGTCAGAGCATACCAAGTTGATAAGGGGAGAGGATCAGCACAATAGAAATGGTTAATCTCATTAGCACCACAGAACGAGAGGTTGTAGGTCCCCAAAGTTTCCATCACACTGAGGAGGAAGCCATAGACATAAGGGACAATGACCAGGCAGACTCAGACACTCTTGGTCATCTTGCTGCTGTAGAATAGGGGGTTACAGATGGCCATGTAGTGGTCATAGGGGATGAGAGCAAACATGCAGTTCTCCATAAGGACCATCGCAATAACAATATAGCACTGCACCAAGCAACCTGTGTACGAGATGCCCTTCTTCTCAGATAAGAATTTTTCTAGCATTTTGGGAGTGACATTTGTAGAGAAACACAGATCTAGAACAGACAAACTTGAGAAAAAAAAGTACATAGGGGTGTGAAATCGAGAATCAATTTTGATTAAAACAATCATGCCCAAGTTTCCTACCACAGTGACAATGTAAACTACAAGGAAGAGCACAAAGAAGACAACTCACAATTCCAGAACACTTGTTAGACCCAAGAGAATAAATTCTGTCATATCTGTGTAGTTTTTTTCTGGACATTTCTTTGTCTCATATGTGAGACATTGGTTTTACTATCTAAAAAGAAATAAGAATATTTTTAAAAAATCATTGAAACCATGGTTAAATATTGTACTTTGTTTAAAAAGATTCAGAGTGTTTTAGTTATATATCTTGGTACTATTTCTGTAATTAGTTATTGGTATATATGCAAAAAATAAGTCTAAAATTTTGTCAAAAAATCATTTTCTTTCAGGTTGTATTATGTGATAACAATTGGCAATTAAATTGGGCACTAATGACAAAATTATAAAAGTATCCCCATACTTTAGGAAATTAAAATTAAAACTATATAGCTGCTATGTCAAATAAATAATAATAGAAATTTAGAAAGATATAGAACTCTCTGCAGTATTTCTAATATATATACATAGAAACATGGATGGTTAGAAAGGATTTCAAAGAGAGCCTAGATAAATTTCCTCATTGTAAAGATGGAGAAACTGAATCCCAAAGTGGGGAGAGACTTATCAAGGGCAAGAACCTAACCAACAACAGACCCTCATCTCACATTTCAGTGACCTGCTGATCTTCTTTATATCTCAACAAGTCCAAACCATTGTTTGGAACACAAAGAGAGGTTTTATTTGTGTATTTGTTGCTGTGATTGGAGGTGGCAGTGGTGTTGTGATGGTGTGCACAGTTTGTTTAAAACTTGGTTGTTTGAGTAGTCATGTAAACTAGTCATTTTTTGGACAATTTCATATTAATAGCATGCACTTGTAACCATTGTCTTCCATTTCCACATCCTAATTTACTCAATTTGTGGCTAGTCTTGAATGGATAAATTTATGCTCCTTCATAGATACCTATAATCTGTATGAAATATTTATAGTCATTTTTGAAGTCTAAGCGTATGTTTAAGTTGGTCACTTTTTCCAATTCATCCCAACCTTAATACATTGCTCCTGCCCAGATCCATTTTACAGGCCCCAGCTAGGAATACTTCCTTCCTGATATTGTTGAGTCATGCAATCCCTTTATATGGACAGTTATTCATTGGGATAAATGGCATTAACTTAATCACTCTAGAAGATGCAAAAATCATTTTCACGTTCTAAATCTATACCTCTTTCCTATTAGTATTATATATATCAGAACACTCAATGGTCTGATCAGCTTTTATGCCGTTGCCACAAGAACTCAGGTGTGCTCTATGTTTGTGTGTGTGTCTGTGTGTATATATAAATATAAATAAAGATATATTTATATATACAAGAAGAAATATAATCTAAAAAACTAAGTATTATTGCGCCAAGAACATTATTCATTCAACAAATGTTTATCAAACAGTACTCTAAAAACAGAATGACATGAAATAAAGATATGAAAAATGACGACCAAGACTTGAATTAAAAACAAAGTTGCAATGATGGATACAGGCAATTATACATTTTGTCATAACTTACAAATTTGCATGGACAGAGAGAAAACTATAATGTAAACTATAATCCATATTTAGTGGCAATGCTTCAATATGTGTTCATCAATTGCAACAAATGTACCACACTAATGAGTGATGTTGTTAATGCAGGAAACTGTGGGACAGGAAGGGAGTGAGGCATATGGGAATCCCTTATATTTTTATGTAACATTGATGTAATCTAAAGCTTCTTAAAAAAATAAATGAAAGAAAGAAAAAAAGAAAGAACAAAAAGAAAGAAAGAAAGAAAGAAGACAGAAAGAACAAAAGAAAGAAAGAAAAAAGAAAGAAAGGAAGGAAGGAGGGAGGGAGAGAGGGAAGGAGGAGAGAAATGTAAACAAAATACCTCTGGAGAAAAGAAAATAAACTGCGATAAATAGCATGAGATGAAAAAAGGAAATATGCACAAATAAAATTGTAAATTTATATGTAAATCTAAATCAAAATTGCCTGAATAAATAATAGTAAAGGCAACGATGATGATAATGATAATGATGAAGATGATTTCAAAAATGTGGTGTTTATAAAAGGACAGAAACCTGAAAAATGCATAACAGCATCATACTTACAGAGTTCAATCATCAAAGTTGGAGTCTTCTAAAATGCAAATATTTTTCATAAAGCATATTCAGAAGTTAATTTGAGATAGTTTAAGTTAGATGTGCATGGTGAAATTCTCAGAGTAACAAAGTGAAGAATAGGAACAGCATATAAATTCCTAACCAGTAGAGAGAGTATAAAAAAAAAAATCTCAATCTTTATAAAAAGCAAGACCAAAGAAAAATGAAATACAGAAATAGAATGGCAAATGCATATAAAAAGTGAGATACTGGAAACAATTCCAATTATATCAATAATCATGTAAATGGATATAACTCAGATTTTCAGAATGTATATAAAAAACAAAATCCAGATAAGGTATTTTAAAAAGATATGCCTAAAACATAAAGACATGGAAAAAAAGTAAAATGATGAAAAAGTATAAAATAGGCAGCATTAGTCAAAATAAAGTTTGCTTGATAATATTAATATCAAAGAAAAAAATTAGACCAAAAGCATTATTAGGAATAAATATGATTGGTGTATAATGATAAAATATTTAGATATGCAAATTCTAAACTTCTATGTACAAACAAAACACAATAACCTTAAAATATAGAATGTGTTGAGAAATGTCTTTAGAATGGGCCTCTCAACACTGCACTCTAGAATATTTATTAATATTTATCAAGTGAAAAAATAGTAAAAATTTAGAAGAGTTGAATAACCAGTTAGCTAGCTATATATTTCATGGAAGTAAAATATTCTGCTTCCAAAAATAAAAGAATATGAAATTTTCTTAAGAATACATGAAATATTTACAAAAATTATCACAAGCAACTATAAACAGATTTCCGAAATGGCTATCTTCAAACTGTAGTTTGTAATCACACTGCACAATTAAGCTGGTACCTAATAAAATTATAAAGTAAAATTATAAAATTGCTATGTTTTGGCAAAATAACAAAAACCTGAATAACCTATATGTCAAAGGAGAAATCATAACAGACATTCATAAATGACTAGAACTGAATCATAATTAAAATCCTACGTAATAAAAACTTGATTCTTTGAAAAAAGGCATTAATGGAGAAGTTTATAGTCTTAAATGTTTATATTTAAAAAGGAAGAAAGGCTGGTAAAGGGAGGTGTAGTTGGGATGCATATGCGTAAGCCATCTTCCCCAGATATTCCCAAATCTGACAACATGTCAAGATGCATATTTCAAGAAAAATCTTTCTCTCTCTAACAGGGAGCAACAAAGTACCTGCACACTGGAATTAAGAACTTATTTCCTCTTGCCTTCTAACACAGTCATCTGGGATGAAGAGATACACCGATACATCTGATCCTCCCTTACTCCCCAATGCTCAGAGTCTCATTATTATCATCTGCCTAGAATCCTCAAGGACTTATCTCATTATACTTTTCATCTTTATTTATGGCAGTCACACAAGAGAGCCAGCCCCCCAACTCATCTCTCATCTCCTCTACTCTAATGCCATCAGGCTCTGTTCCCATAGTTTCTTGCCTACTTTCATCTATCCCTAACTTTAGAGACCATTCTGTGCCATATGGAATTCAAGGTCCATTATCGATAAAATTTACTATATCTTCAACTTATTCTCTTAACCCCAGATCAAGGTTGAAATGATTTCAAAAATTTTTGTTGGCTTAATTGATTATTTGAATAAGAAAAATTAAATTGCATCTTTACGTCACACAGAACAAAGAATTCGTATTTTAAAATTCTGGGTTGTGTTTCATGTGTATTCCTTAAATTTTAATAGATGATAATTTACATAGATAGTATATGTATTTTACTGAATATATCATAAATTATATTAAATGCATACTAAATAGAAAGTCAAAATATTATACACCCACATGCATCTTCAAATTTCAATTTACAAACAAATTTCAGTAGTTTGGGAAACATATAGAACAAAAATTTACAGCTAAATATTCGTTTTTCATGGAACAATTCCAACATCAGCAAATGTCAATATTACAGAACTTGTCAGAAGACTGTATAAAACTTTTCAGACCCCTGAATAGGCTCAGGAAATCAATGTATCACTTTATTCTTTAACTGCCTTAAAAATATTAGTGGAACTAAGAAGCTTGACTAGTTGCTTACCTGAAGAGATAATCGAAATAATAGTTATAACATTTAATGTGTTATCTTGCAGGCACCATACTAAAGTGCTTTACACTATCTCATTTAATTCCAACAGTGCTATGAAACAGGCACTATATTATTTTATTTTACAGTTAAGGAACTTCTGGTCTCAAAACCCATTTTCTTATCTATGAAGTAATACTGAATCTTTTCAACAACCGTACAAATATTAGTATCATGAAATTGTGTAGTTCAGAAAACAATTAAACTCATTTGTAAAATCTCGTAAGCTTTTCTTCATTTATGTATTCATGTTCCTAGCAAGTAATTATAGGGCATCTTTTATGTTTCAGGAATGGTGCTGTATACTAGAAGAGGGTAGACAAGAGAGAGGCAATAGGTTCAGTTAGGTGAGTAATAAATTCAGAAAGTTTAACGTTTGTTGCCCTATCTCACCTCTCACATGCAGGAACCAGGAGAGGAATCAAACATTCTAGCTTCCTGCATAACATTCTTTCTCTGTAATATGCTACTTTCCCAGAAAAGTCACTGCTTCCTTTCAGTTGAATAGACTGCTTCTGGAAAAATAACTGTTAATACAATGTTTAAATTCAATTTAATTAATATTATTGCCTCCTTATTCTGCATCAGTGACTGGTAGTACAGAACAAGCAGGAAGACATGTGAATAAAACAGAAGCTTGAACTAGAGTTCCCTTTGAAGTACACATGATAGAGACTCATATCCTATCAAAGTTAAAAGATGGAGGAGTGAGAGTCAAGACCAAAGTATCTGTGCTCTAACTAAGTACAAGAAGAGATTCAGGCCAACGATGTAGGTTAGTGCCTAGGAATCATGACCCAGTTGGCAAAAAGGAAGCCAAGAGTTTTTCTTGTCATTCTCAGCCCCTGAGCAAATTCTTCAGAGCAAAACCTGGATTCTGATACTGACTTAGTCTCTACAGAGCTTTCAACTTTGCTCAGGTCACAACCTCTCATTCCAAAAAGATGTCTCATTGGTCACAGCTACTTGCAGTTTTTAGTGGAAACCATAATCACTAGACATATTTTAATTCTAGAATTGCAAAACTATGGTAGACAGAGACTACTAATATAGTCCATGGGAAGACTGTCAGATTGCTCTTGGAAGGCAAGAAATACCCCCAACAAATAATCACGTGCAGTCAGCAACTTTGATAATTAGGAATGATTCTGCAATACTTGTGCAGCTTAGCTAGAGATGGTAGGCACCCTCTTCATCAATATATTGTTATATGGTCCTTGACCTAATTTAATTCTTTGAGTATGATCAATATTTCAAAGGTCTTGGATGAAAAAGGAAAATCAAAACAGAAAGAACAATATTCCTAGGGGCACAAGGATCAGTTGTTAAAACCCAGGTCCTAAATAATAAAAGGGTATTGGAAAAGAAACAAGAATCTCATAAAAATATGGGATCCAAAAGGTCCTTAAAGAATTTTTCACCAACCCCCTTAGCTCCACATACTCAAGCTAAAAGATTACTTTCTTAAAAGTTTAGTGGTGACCAGCAAATGCCTATTTGAGCACTTACTTACTTCTTAGATGCTAGAACATTTTGAAAATGGTTACTGAAGCTACATAGCCCTAAATTACTTCTAATTTGTCCTTTTCTTGTGGATCATGGTGACATTAGACACAAAGATATTAGTGAAATGGGAAAACATAAAAAGGATATTGGGAAACAAATACAGTGAAAATGTGTGCTGGGGATCCATACTGTTTATGTTTTATGATAGCATCATAATAGTGAAAAACAGAGCTCAAAAAACACCCTATAGATTTTATTTCATGGAAAATGAATTGTCTGAGCAAATTTCCCCCCTACCTACCTATTTCAATATATTGCTACCTAAAAGTTACATGATTTAATGAAGGCAATAAATAAAGGATCAGATAATGAAAACTAATATACAAATCTATTTCCCCTCCTACCTGTGAAAAGAAGAGTATTTTCTTGATGACCTCAAAGGTCAAATTCTAGCCAATGCTGGAGGATTTTTACCCAAGTTATTGACCCAACAAGTCATCTCAGGAAGATTCTCAAAGGAGTTAAAAAATAAAAGCAATTAGAAATGGAATCCCAGTGGAGAATACTCTCAGAAGGGAAGATCCTAATTGGTAGCACTGTAATTCCTTGAATCAGGATAATAGGAAAAACTACTTTTTTATAGTTCACTGGAGTTCAATCCAATTATCTGCTACTGGAACCCTGGTTGTACTTTAGACAATGCTCAAGACCAAACCTAAAGTACTCTGAAACACTCTTAACTTTTCATGAAACTAATTCACATAATTGTTCTCTTCACTTCACTATCTCTAACATATTTCCTATATAGTTTGATCTTTAACAATTAGCATAGAATATGTACAAAGGGAAAAATTCAAGGAGGTTTAATCTGCATAATATGTGTATGAAAAATATATCTTTCTTTCATCTAAAGGAGTTTGCATGCTGACGGATGCCTAAGACAAGTAATTAAATAATACTAGGTATAAATGATAAATGTTTAGAAGAAAAATGCAAAGTGCTATAGCAGGTCTTTTCTGGGGGTGTCTGAGCTGCTGTGGCCACGAGAGGAGTGGCTGAAGCCCCTTGGAATATCCACATTTTGGTTTCTCTGCCTATCAAGAGTTTTGATTCATCATGGATAATCTGTCTTCAGAAGAAATTCAGTTGAGGGCTCACCAGGTTACCAATGAGTCTCTGGAATGTACAAGGAGAATCCTGGGTTTAGCCATTGAGTCTCAGGATAAAGAAATCAAAACTATCACTCTGCTGGATGAACAAGTGGAACAACTAAACCACAATGAAGAAGGTATGGACCAAATAAATAAAGATATGAGAGAAGCAGAGAAGACTTTAACAGTACTCAACAAGTGCTGTGGACTTTTTGTCTGCTCATATAATAGGAAGAAGAACTTTAAGTCTGGTAAGGTATATAAGGCAACATGGGGAGTTGGCGAGAGAACTCATCTAACAATGTAATATCTAAGCAGCCAGGCCGGGGACAAACGGTCAGCCTCAGCAGACAGCCACAGGAGCAGCCACTGGCGGATATGTTAAACATATAACTATGATGCCAGAGAATCTTTATCATTTATTCACTTTTCTAGCTCCTCCGTCAAAGTCACTACCTTTTCAGAGTTTGAAATTTTGGTCCCACACTCTTGTAATCAGGAGATAGTATATAGTAAAGGGCAGAACAGCCCCCATATTTCTTTAATTTCTCTTGAGGGTGGACTGTACTACTTCCTTCTGGTATTTTCCTTCTAAGTTCAACCTCTTAGATGGTTTTCATATATATATGTAGTGCTGTTTTTCCATCTCATTTACTTTAGAAGGTCCTCTTGCTTTCAATATTTGAAAGTATTGCCAAAGACAGCCAGAAGGAAGCAGTTGTTTGTTTGTTTGTTTGTTTGTTTGTTTGTTTGTTTGTTTTGTGGGGAGGGGGCAGAGCTGAGGGGTTGTTACCTCAGTAAAAACCTGGAGGCCTGGAAGCAAAAGTTGTATAGTCACAGGAAAGATCTGGTTGGGTTTAATTTTTAATTTAATTTGCAGTTATTGCCAATTTAGGCTGATGTTTCATTTTGGAGTTTTATACACAATATTTTTGTTGTACATCACAGCTTGCAACCTCTGCTCCAAAATGAGGAAAAGAACGAGTTTTCTTAAAGTGAGATTAACTTCTAAACTCTTAGTGATTAATGTGTGTACATAGGTTCTGTGATCCCATTTCATATTCACATTCAGGAACACTTTGTATAAATGAATGATTTTTTATTTTCATATGAGTAGCAGCATTATGTTCCTATTACAGGTCTAAACCCTCATAAATTTGTCATTAGGCTTTGAAGAAAAAATATGTAAATAAGTATTTATAACATGAGTTTCTCTCTTGAACTGGGATTAAACCTTGTTAGAAAAGTTTTACAAAGTATATCAAGTGAATTCAGTGCCAAGAATTATATTAAATATGAAAAAAGAAACTTAATTTTATCTCAGGTAGAAAAATAATTAGATTGCTTTGGGCTTTAGACTTTTTTAAATAAAGGCTAAAATTTATTGTTTAACTAAAAGTGATTTGGGAAATAAAAAAAAAGGTGCTATGGCAGGTCATAGAAGGAAAAGATTGATATTGTGCCAGTGACAACAATGCCTGATATTATCAGAAAGTATATATTAAATAAATGGATGGTTGAATAACATATAACTTATTGTTTGCCTCCTATGTTTGAAAATATTTACTGAAATTGAGTCAAAAATTGAGCCTAGAGAAGACTTACTTCAAAATGTAGTTGAGAAATGGTACTTTATAAATAATATTTGATATTCACCAAAAACATGAGATAGGTGCCATTACCCACACTTTTCAACTGAATAAACTGATGCTGGGAGTCAACTTCTCTAAGCTTACCCAGCCAAAAGTAAATAAATGATGAGAGATTCAACCCAGGTCTGGATAATGTCAACACCAATCTTTTTCCCACCACAATATTCTGTCTCAATGTGAAGAAAATAATTTGCTAACAGATAAGTTGCTGAGAATGTTTTAAGAGGTGTCATGAGTCTTTGGATGGATGAAAACAAAATGACCCTAAATTTTTATTCAAGGTTCCTAAAGGAATTTATGAAACCATAGCACACAGTCATTTCTAGTGAGTTCAAAGTATATCATTTTCTGGGATTGGAGCTTGCCTGGTCCCAGTAAATGTGTGTTGGCTGATACCCACCAAACATCCTCCTTGCCGGAGCAGAAATGACATTCTTTCTGGTTCCCAACACCTTAAATCATAACCAGCAATCAGGGCACAGGGGACACAGGCTCAGACACAAAAGAAATGTTCAGCAAATGATGCTTCTAACTTACAGAGGATGAAAGTTCCAGAACAGCAGGGGAAGAGATCCCACCATGCAGTTTCTTCCAGGACTGCCTAAAACTGTTGGGGTCAGGGTCTGCAGATAGCAGTTGCACACCCCACCTTGCTTTGTAGAAGAAAGGCAAGTTTGTGCTGCTCGAGGGGACCCTGCCACTCAGCAAAAAGCAAATATCATGCAATTTTTGTGCAGAGTCCCTGCCCTGTCAAGCAGCTGGGGCTGATTATTCCAAATTATGGGTTCAAGTTACGGTTAGACCATCTCTTAAGACAGGGGCTCTTAACCTTTTTTGCTCCATGGACGCTTTTGCCAGTCAGGTGAAAACCATGGGCTCTTCTCAGAATGTAGCAGGAGATAATTTTATGACAATCAACATCAGCAAGTCTCTAAATTAAATATTAGGATTATTCAAAATTACATTTTACAACTTTCCTGTAATTTCAATACCTGATAACCTAACTTGATTCAACATCTGTTCAAATGATCATTTTTGGCAAACATTTAGAAATTGGAGTTTTCCCACGATGTCATAAAACCATCTCCACCATCCTTACCAATCTTTTTGCAGGGAGTTATCCACTGCACTTTGAACATGGTGCATCAAAATAAAAATCATACTAAGTCCACACTATACTGTGTACTATTTAATAAATATATCACACCCACACTAAAATTTCCTCACAAGAATAATATATTTAAATGCATAAAAAAAATTACAAAGGAAATCATTTACATATTTTGAATACAGTTACCAAAATAAAAAAAAGTTATAATACTACACATTTGTGCTTCTTACCTAGCACGTTAAATGGATTTCCAAGTAGATGCATTGCTACAAATACTTGTTACTCAGAATTAGTTCCCTGAAATCCTTTCACTATAGTTCAACATATACATTTATCTGACTGTATCTTTTTTTTAAATATTTTAAAAGATGCTTAGAATACATAAATGTTACACAAAAATTACAGGGATTCTCATGTTCCCCACCTCCCACACCTCACACAACCTCCCACATAAACACCTTTCATTAGTGTGGCACATCACCTGCAATGGATATACACATTCTGGAGCTTTGCCACTAAGCATGGACCATAGTTCACATTGTAGATGACACTCTATCCCACACAATTCTGCATGTTTTATGCTGATGTAAAATGACCTATATCTGTCATTGTAATGGCACTCAGCGTAATTCCCAAGTCCCAAAAAAGCCCCTGTATTATAATTGATTTTCTCTCTCCCTGCCCTAAATGTGTCCAGTGGCCACTGGCTCCACATTAATGTTGTAATTTCTTCCATTGCTTGAATCACAATATGTCTACAACAGAATACCAGTAAGTCCACTCTAGTCCATAGCTCTTCCCCCAATCCTGAGTAGTCTGGGATAGTGATGTCCACTCCACCTCCAAGTGAGAGGAGGCTCATATCCCATGGATAAGATGAATGGGATTAACCTGCCTGCAGCTGCAGACTGTCTTCATTCCCTGGGATGGCCATTGTCAATCATCATCTCCTCTCCAGGTGACTTGGGGCAGTCCATTGAGCTGTAGAGTAGGACTTGCAGCTCCACCGAGATTACAAGCACAGCTGACACATGGTCAGGTCAGAGGCTCCAATCTCTGGAAGTACACCTACAAACTACAGCATCACATATAGGTTTGAAGAGAAGGGACTGATGTACTATGTGCAGGGAGGACTTATTTGAGTCCAACTCTGTCACTCTCAGGAGCACAGATTCCAAAGTATAGCCCACTGATAAGGCACTAATCTCTGGACCTATCTGCCCTTATATAGGACCTGGGTATCTCCAGAGCCCTCAGGAACTCCTCTGTTTGGGGTGATATCCACTTTGGTGTTCTATGAGATCCTACTGAGGTGTGTATAAGCGTTTCCTCTGGGATGACCTCCCGACTCTCTTTGATGTCTCTTTGCCACATGAACTCTTTGTCTTTACCTTTTCTCCCTTTTATTCAAGGTCTTTTTCCAGTCGTATTGCTCTTTGGTGCTTGGAAGTAATCCTTTGTTGCCAGAGAAGCTCATCCCCAGCAGTCATGTCCCACTCTGGGGGGAAGGTAATGCATTCATATGCTGAGTTTGGCTTAAAGAGAGGCCACATTTGAGCAACAAGGAGGCTCTCAGGTGGCAACCCTTAGGCACCCCATAACAGTAGGCTAAGTTTCAATTACAAGAGCAAAGACTCGTAGGCTAGTCATCAATAACAAAAACCCATTAGTGGATCATCCTCCTTTGCC
Organism: Cabassous unicinctus; assembly: GCA_029593785.1. Taxonomy (NCBI): domain Eukaryota; kingdom Metazoa; phylum Chordata; class Mammalia; order Cingulata; family Chlamyphoridae; genus Cabassous; species Cabassous unicinctus. The sequence goes on from JAQZBX010002612.1 coordinate 46,027, forward strand.
AGACACTGTCCCTGCACTTGAGGGACTATTTTTGCTCCCTTGGAGAATGTGGCAGAGCTCTCCAGGCTGGGAATTCAGTATTCCCTCATTCATTGAATGATTCTCTATCCACTGTGACCATGCCTCAACCCTTACTTACAATGGAAATAGACATACAATTTGGGATCACTCCTGTCTGACACCAATTAAATTATTTTCTCAGATTTCTGATGAGAAACGACTCAGCTCTTTGAGATTACTACAGACCATTTATGACCTGTAGAATTTGATAAAAAGTTTGAACATGATTTTACTAAAGCAAAGTGATCATCTATTGGTCTGGCTCGATTACATGTTAGTATGAAAGAAAGGAGTTTCAGAGAAAAAATGTGTGATTGACTATAGAAAATTATTAGTTTCAATACTATTCACAATGTTCTTTATTTAAAAAAGATAACAACACTTGTATAGTGTGATAGAAAGAGAAACAAGTTGAAAAATTCATACCAATGTGAGTTTAGCATCATTTCTCTATCATACACTATGCTATGTTGGTAAAGATAAACAGATAAAAGGACATGGTTTTTTCCTTCAAGAAGTTCCTAGAATAGTGGAAGAAATGGAGGCATGTACATATAATTAAAGTACCATGTTAACACTTGCAATGATATTTTTATAAATCTGTGGGTGAACCATGATGTGGCAGGAAAGAAGCAAGTCTCCCCTAATCCATTCAGACTCTTCTCATGATTGCCAAACTTGATATATTGTAGTAGTTTTTATAAACAAAGGTATATTTTTCACCCATCCTACATGTTTGATTTGAGTTTTCTGAAGTCTCTGATCCATCTCTCCTCACTCAAGAAAATATGCTGCCTGAGCAGCCACTATCTTAAGACTTGCTGTTCACCATGAAAATAATTTTTTAAAAGACCGCCTGATGATATTCTGATCACAAATGCTCAACTGAGAAACAACGCATGCAAACTCAAATCCAATTCATTGTCCAGAAGAAAGCACATGCCCACAGATAACATGAAGAAAGCCAGAAGTTATCTACTGTGGCCTGAAAAGGTAAAGAAATAAAAATATTTAATGAACAACATAAATGATTATTTTGATATGAAAACATTTGTGATCAAAATTTTGTTTTATATACTTAGAATATTTATATATTTAAGTTCTGTAGAAAGGACACATTGATTGCCTGGTGCATCTTATTTCACATTTCACCATCAAGTCTTTCCTGAATATTAAGGAAGAGTGTAGAAAAAGATTTTGGACGAAAAAGAGAGAGTTTTTTTAAAAAAGTTTTTTTTTTTTTTTGAACAGCGCTTTGGTTACTGCCTTTTTCACATCCTTATTTCTAAGACTATAAATTATAGGGTTCAACATGGGGATAACTGTGGTTTAAAACATGGCAACCATTTTTCCCTGTTCCACAGATTCCTTTGGGGGGGTTCTGAAATTCATGAAGAAAAGGGTTGTGCAGAATATGGTGACAGCTGTCAGGTGGGAGCCACAGATAGAGAAAGCTTTGAGCCTCCCCTCTGAGAAACTTATTCTCAGGATAGCAGGAAAAATATAAAGGTAGGAAATAAGGATGATGAGGAGGGAAAAGGAAAGGTTGCATCCAGCCACAGCAAACATTGAATTTTTTTGTTGTAAGTGTCAGAACAAGCTAGCTGACTCAGCGGAGGGTCAGCACAGTAAAAGTGGTTAATATCATTTGGGCCACAGAAGGCTAGGTTGTAGGTCCACATAATCTCCATCAGCCTGGTGAGTGCTCCATACATTTACGGCACCATGATAAAGGATGTGCAGACCCTCTTGGACATCTTGCTGCCATGAAGGAGAGGCTTGCAAATCGCCATGTACCGATCAAAGACCACCACAGCCAGGGCATAGATCTCGATGTGGACCAAGGCAATAAAAAAGTAACACTTCACCAGACAAGCAGCACAGGAAATGGATTTCTTGCCTGATAAGAAAATCTCCAGCATCTTTGGAGTCACACTGGAAGAGAAGCACAGATCCACAAAGGATAAGTGGCTCAGGAAAAAGTACATGGGCATGTGGATTCGGGCACTGACCTGGATGAGGACAATCATGTTGAGATTCCCTGGCTCTGTGACCATGTAAACCACCAGGAACAGCATGAAGAAGAGGATCTGCAATTCCAAGCGATTGACGAGTCCAAGGAGAATAAATTCAGTCACTGTGGAGAAGTTTCTTTTCATAATTTCCTTGGATGGGAGATGAGAACTTTGTATTTATTTTGGATTTTGATATAATATAAGATATAAATATTGCTTTTATCATAATTATCTTCCTACCAAATTCCTTCTTTCTCTTACTAGTATTTTTACTCATTTGATTCTTTTGAACATCATTCTTGTTAAATCCAAACTCAGTCAGACATTGGAAGAACTGCGGTCTTTCAACAGCTCTCTGTCTTTCATCCTACATAGTCCTTCCATTACTAAAATAATAAGTCTACTTTCGTCTATAGTTGCTTTCCTCCCTTATGTTTGTTCTTCCCTCAATCTTGAGGATTTTAGAATTGTGATGCCCACTCTGTTTCTGATCAAGAGGGGACTTAGATCCTTTGGGGCTGATGGATGGAACTGTCTTGCTTGCAGTTGTAGATACTCTTTGTTTATGGAAATAAGCATTGTCCATCATCAGCCTTTTGTTAGTTGTTTTTGGTGACTTTGATGAATTGAAGATTAGGTGATGCTTGCAACTCTCAGTGCTCAACCAGCATATGGAGAGCCAGAAGATATAAGTATCTGGGAAATATACTTAATAAGTATAGTGGCAATTAGAGGTTTAAATAAAAGGGGCAGCAGAACCATATGTAGAAAAATTATAAATGAGCCTAACTCTGATATTTTGGGGACATAGATTATCATATATTCCAAGGTAAGGCCAACTGATGTGGTACTGATTTCCAGCGGTTGTGTGCCCTGCCTATAATGTCCAGATGTCTCTACAGCCCTCAGAAGCTCCCATGCTTGAGACATTGTTTACTGTAACAGTCAGTGAGGTTCTCATGAGACAATCATAAGCATAACCTCTGAAATGACCTCCTGACTCACTTCAAAATCTCTTAGCCATAAAAACTCATTTTTATTTAATTTGTCCCCCTTTTGGTCTAGTTTTTTTTCCACATGCATCACTAGTTGGAGCTTGGTAATCATCCCGCTAGATTTATCTTTGAAATTAGATAATTTGATCTTTCTGGAATTGATACATTTGTATGTTGTTATTAAGCGGTGACAGTTGATTTATTCCGCAAGGATATCCTAATTATTCAAAGCATTTGTTGAAGAAATCCTTTGCATTTCAGTGTCGACCTTTGTCATAAATCACGTGATTATGTAAGTATGTGCCTGACACGTGCCTGAAGAATATCATTTATTTGTTTGTATTACTTTGGGTTTATCGGTTTCAAATTCTCTTAGTTCTTAGCTCTTGGTCATCAGGAAATATCGCTATTTGGCTTTCACTTTTGAAGGCCATTATTAGACACATACAAATACACACACACACATACACTCCACACACTGGATATGAAATTTGTGGTGGGCAGCTGTTTTCTTTCAGCACTTTAAAGTTCATGTTGCCTTAGAGATTTCCTTGTTTCTGTTAAGAAGTCAGCTGTCATTAATTTTGCTCTTTTCTAGGTAATGCATCTCTTTCTCTGGCTACCTTTGAAATTTTTCTCTTTTCTTTGAATTTCAGCAAAATTACTCACATAATTCAGTGTAGTTTTCTTTGAGTTTATCCTAATTGGAGTTTTAAGAATTTATTGAATCTGTGTGAGTTGATGTCATTCGCCAGTTGTAAAATTTCATATGACTTTTCACTTCAAATTCTGCTTTATTCCCATTATTTTTTCTCTGGAAATCTAAACACACTTATGTTTGACATTTTTATTGTGTCCCTCATTTCTTTAATGTTAGCTTCAGTTTTTTCCATTCATTTTTTTTCTCCATGCTTCAGTTTGTGCATTTTACAGTGACTGGTCTTTCAGTTCACAAATCCTATTTTCAGCTTTTAAACCTATCTAAACAGTACCTAATTTGTCGGTTTTAGAATTTTCATTTAAATATTTATATAAATTCCAACTCTTTAGTGAAACTCCCTATCTTTTAATGTATTCTATCTTTTCTTGTACTCTCTAGAAAATATTTTAAAGTCATTGTCAGATACTTTAACATCTAATTTACTTTGATCTTGCATCTATTGTTTGATATTTGTCATTTTTTAAAAATATTGAGCCATCTCTTTCCATGCCTAAAATATTTTGGTTGAATGATGGATTTGTCTTTTACAAAAATGAAGAAAATCCAGAAGATGCCAGACAGAGCTTTCCTTTTATGAGGACCTTTCTCCAGGCCTATTTTTTCTAATTTATTTTATTGTTATATTTTAGATTGATTGCATAGTATTTCCAGGTAGTGTAACAAACTGGAGTTAGAGGATTTGGATCATAATTTCCAGCTGTACCACTTGCTACCTGTGTACTCTGGGAAAACTCATTTAGTGGCTCTTGTGTTAGTTGTTCCACATGTAAAACTATAGCAGTAATAGTTGTTGTGATCATTAAATTATGTAATATCCATATCCAAATATGTCAAAGCTATCTAAGTGTTTTCTGTTAAGCTTTTCTCTGAAATTTTAAAAATATGAATCTTCTGTTTAGCCTGTCATTAATAATGTTTGATATTTTAACACCCAAACTAATCTTAAAAATCTCTAGTCAGTCAATATTGGAACTATCCTCCAAAACAGTGCAAGGATTTTTTTTTAAACTCTAACATCATCTCCTCGCTCTTTATTGTTTGCTGCTGTCCAGTAAATAAGTTTATCTTTTGAATCCCACAGATTATATTTTATTACTGCTTTAAATAGTCAGAATTTACATGATTTTCATCATGTATGCTTTCATTCTTGGAAGTGTTTTTGTATGCATTCAATTCTAAGTTAATAGTTTCTCTTCATTTTCTATTAATATTTGTTTATTTTAATCTTCATGGTTCCACAGTTTAAATTTTCACCTTTATTTTTAAACTATTAAATGCACTTACTTTATAATCTGTATCAAGTAATTCTAATACATGAAATTGAAGATACCTAACATTCCTGCTCCTTATGACAGCTGGTTCTTCCTTATGGTCTTATGTTTCCACCTGTGTTTCTGTGTCTGCTTCCTTACTTTCCTGAAAATTTATATAAACCAGGAATTTTTGGGAAATTTTTGAGCCTTGGATGGTTGAGACTTCATTCTTATATCTTGTATTTTTGTTTTCTTGTGCCAGCACTGCTCCTAAGTTTGCTTCAACTTAGATGCATTTTAAATTTATTTTTGGCTTGAAATATTATATTCCACAAAAGCAGTAAAAATCTTAACCCCACCTGGATATGAGCATGTGCCTACTGCCATGAATTCCAAGATAACATTTTTTAACTTCTCTTATGAGCCACATGAGCCAAAAGCTAAATATAATAGTTTGATTTTTTTCCCCAATTCTGCTCTTCCAATGTGGTTGTAACTCTTCAGCAATCTAACTCTATGGGAGCATCTCGGTTTTAAATTCTGGCCTTGTGGACTCCTTGTCACTGGTTTCCCATCTTGCATACAGATGATTATCTCTGATGTTCTAGGCTAATCATAGGGGAACTAATGCCCTCAACACCCACTCACCATCACTGATTCTATTCTCAATTCATTTTGGCCTCTGTGAATTTTACTCATTTCCCTGAAAGCTAATAAATCTGTTAAAAATGTGTTAAAATGTGTATTATATCCCATATATTAATATCTTCTGTGGCTAAATATTTTGAGTGTACCTAGTCTGCCAATTTTTTCCAAATGAAAAGGTTGGGCTTCTTTCAAGGAAAATGAATGATGACAGACCTTTCACCCAAGCTATAATTTAATTATCAGTAGTAAACATAATTCAATATATAATCATTTAATTTAAACATAATTATAAAAGAAAAACACACTTAAAAAGTAAACAAATAAAATGCAAACTAACAACATTAATATACCATGAAAATTAATTTATCCATTCATTCACCTATCTATAAAGATGGACTGTTGTATATGAATCACTATGCATGTCTCTGGTAATAAGAAGGGGAAAAAAGCAGATGTGAATTCTGCTCTCATGTTGTTCACCAATTGGGGATGTGACAGACATTAATTAACTAATCAAGCTCATGAACATAATGTTGTAACTGTGATGAGTTCCATAAACTAGTTACACATGGGATTATGACATCATAGATTAGGGGGATTTAATGCCATCAACATTTTTCTCTGATATCTGTAAGATAAACTAGGATAAGAAAAATATTCTGGGCAGCGTATAGCATGTGCAAGATTCAAAAAAGAGTAACAGTGGTGCAGGTTAAGGGACTGAAAAAGACAAGGGAGCCTGGAGCACATATAGTAGTGGCAACACACTGTGAAAGTAGGTTGGAGAGATACTGAGAAATCAAGCTAAACAGGGCCTCATTGGATGTGTTAAGAAGTTTTACTTTTAAACTTAACTAAATTAAGTTTAGTAGCTAACTAAATTATTCATTTAAAAATGAATCTGCTGAATAGATGTTCTGTCCAAACTAAGTGGACTTTGTAGCCTTGTCAAAAATCAGTTGCCCATAGTTTTGAGGGGCTCACTTTGATTCCATTGATTAATATGTCTATTTTTATGGCAATATCATGTGTTTCAGGGCAGTCTATTCACAAATGGCGCTAAGAGAACTGGATATACATATCCAAAAGAATGAAAGAAGACTCCTATCTCATACCTTATACAAAAATGAACTCAAAATGGATCAAAGACCTAAATATAAAAGCCAAGACCACAAAACTCCTAAAAGAAAATTGGGGAAAGCATCTTCAAAATATGGTGGTAGGAGGTGGTTTCTTAACCTTATACCTAAATTACGAACAATAAAAGAAAAAATGGATAAATGGAACCTCCTCAGAGTTGAATTCTTTTGTGCTTCAAAGGACTTTGTGAAAAAGGTGAAAAAGCAGCTTAATCAATGGGAGAAAATATTTGGAAACCACATACCTGATAAGGATTTAATATCCTTGATATGTAAAGAGAACATACAACCCAATGATAAAAAGACAAATAATCAAATTAAAAAATGGGAAAAGACTTGAATAGACATTTTTCCATAGAGGAAACACAAATGGCAAAATAGCACATGAAAAGATTTCAACACCACCAGCTACTAAGGAAATGAAAATCAAAACCACAATGAGATATCATTTCACACTTACTAGAATGACCATTATTGAAAAATAAAAATAAAAAAACACATCCAGAGGATGTGGAGAAATAGGAACATTTATTCATTTATTCAGTGCTAGTACGATTGTAGAATGGTATAGCCACTGTGGATGACTGTTTGATGGTTCCTCAAGGAGCTAAATATAGATCTGCTATATGATATGGCAATCCCACTATTAAGTATATATAAGGAAGGACTGAAAGTAGGGACACAAACAGATATTTGCACACGGATGGTCACAGCAGCATTATTCACAGTTGTCAAAAGATGCAAACAGCCCAAGTATCCACCAACCAATGAATGGATAAACAAAATGTGGTATATACACACAATCGAATATCATTCAGCTGGAAGAAGAAATTAAGCCTTGATGTATGTGACAAAATGGATGAAACTTGAGAACATTATGTTGCATGAAAAGAACCAGACACAAATGGACAAATATTGTATCATCTCACTTATATGAATTAAATATACTGAGAAAATTCATGGACTTAATAGCTAGAATATAGGTTACCAGAAGATGGAATGAAGATAGAGAATGGGGAGCTAAAATTAATTTGTACAGAATTTTAATTAAGCTGATTGCAAATGTTTGGAAATGGATGGGGTGATGAGAGCACATTATAGTGAATGTAATTAACCGTGCTAATATGTCTATGTGATTGTGGTTGAAAGGGAAAGTTTAGGTTCGTGTATGCCACTATAAGGAAAACTAGAGAATGAAACATGAGGCTGCACAGCATAGTGAACCCTGTTGTGGATGTTGAGTATGGTCAATAGTTCAAATATAAAAATGATTTTCCATGAATAAGAACAAATGAACATTAATATTACAAGATGTTAAAAATAGGGCGCAAATTTGGGCAAAATTACACTTAAGGCAATCTATGGACTGTAGTGAATAGAAATATATTAATATTTTTCTATCACTTGTAAAATAATTATGGTAAGTGAAAGAAACCAGACACAAATTTCTACATATTGTTTGACTCCATTTATGTAAAATGTAAATATAAATAAATGTATAGATATAGAATTATATTAGCAGTTATGTATGGCAGGGGAAGGATAGATGTATTGAGAAGTAACTGCTAAGGGGTAGGGGTTTTCCTTTTTGGAGTAATGGAAATGTGCTGCTGAACGCACAACTCTGTGATTATATTATACCAAAAGTCACTGAATGTACACTTTAAATAGATTGTATGGTATGTGAATATATCTCAAGAAAATTCCTTGTAAAATGTATCTGGTATTGACTGTGATATTTCAGTTTCTATTAAGTGACATGTGACTATACAACATGGTTTCATGCAATGACTCAATTTTTCTAAAAAGATTGAACTTAAATCAAGCCAAGAGTAATCATTGAATGGCAACATCATTCAAGGAAGAATAAAATATTTTATTTTTGAGTTCAAACTATGTAGCCCTCCTAAATTAATGTTTTCTTTGAGGAGGACTGTTTTTACTTTATAAAGTAAGCTTTCTGGTTTAAGGTACCACAATAATTGTAGCTCAAACTGGTGAGGAAATGCCTAAAAGAAATGGTTATCATTCAATTTTCCAAAAATTATTCACCAAAATGTGAACAAGAATGTCCTTTCCTCAAATGTCCACCATCTTCAACTCCCAGAAATGTGTGCTGCAAGTAGCCTTATTGTGACTGAGGTAAAATTGTGAGGGAAGATGCTACAGAGCAAATGAATCTGATGTTGGATCACTGCTGGGAAATAGGGGTTTCCATATAGAATAAATGACTACAGAACTTCCAAAAGAATTGGGTGTTTATTTTTTTATTCAGATGGAAAAAATTCAAGGGAACATATTGGAAGAAGGAAACAAATTATACTTAAGTGGGAGCCATGTGAAGGGTGTGAATACATTCAAGGGAATGCTTCACCTTCCCTGTGAAAACCAAAGTCTTTCCTTTAAAGAATCTTGGAAAAGTCCACAAAGTGATAAGGAGAAGGAAGACCTGTCCCACTGTATCTCCCCAGTGGCTCCCATGAAGAAGAGCTCAGATAATGAACTGTATTATGACTCCCAATTATAGATGTTGGCACGTGATAAAGAAAAGTAACCAATAGACCAAATTGAAATAGAGGAGAAAGACATATGGTGCTTCCCTCAAGAAATGCAAACAGCAACAACAACTAATTTGGCAGTTTCCAAAATTCTGCCCTGAAAACATGCACAAATACAAACATTTTAAATTATTTATATGGTAATTGTGAGTTACATAAAGCCATCCCAAGAGGTTTTATTTTCTTCTTCTTTGTTTAGAAGAAATAAAAGTTCTAAAATCATGGGCATTGGTATTTATATAAGCAACCATACTGTTTTCTGTGCAGTCATTTAACCATCTCTAACCTCATTTTATTCCTACCAAATGAGATATTGGATTGTAAGTATGTATATTGATGTATAGATAGTTCCCAATGCAGACAAAATGCACATTCCTGCCAATAAGTAAACAGGAAAATCAATAAACTTGCAAAAATAATATTTGAGAGAAAGTTTTGCTTAAGTTGATGAGGTTGATTTCTTTTCCTCATGGCATTTCTTTTTAAAAAAGTCAAGTTGAAATAATTACTTCTGTCAATTAAAAGTTCTCTGAAGACAGTCCAGGGACTTTTAACATTGGAGTTAGATAATGACTTTGGTAGACATCAATAATTATGTGTTGAACTGAATTTCATTACATGTAAATGCAAACACATGTGAAAATAGTTCTAGGGCTTGAAGTGTGAAGCAAGAGCTAATATGTCCTTGGTATGGTCTTGCCCAGGTTGAAGCTGAATAACATTAAATTCATTGAATCGGGCAAATGACTAGGAAGAATCCACTCTGTTCTAACAGTTCCTTCACCCAAGGCCATTGGAATGAGTAATGATCACCTGCAATTCCCAAGTCAATGGCTACTCTCATGTACATACATTCTAAGGTCATTCATCACATCATTTCTAATGTGCTCTTTAAAGCTTGGGTGAATTAATTCAACAATGAAATCGCCATTTGATATCTACTTGTGATCTGTAAGACTGATGGATTTATAAACAAATGAATAAAGGTTTCAATTAAATATGCTTTGTAGCTGAAGTTGTGTTACATCAACTAACTATAATCCTTGATTCTTGGCTGGAGGTTTTTGGAAAATTTACTGTAAAAGACTTCACTGTGCTGTTCAAATAAGGAATCATCTTCCCTCAAGAAATGCAAACAACAACAAACATGACAGTTTCCAAAATTCTTCCATGATAACATGGACAAATATGAACCTTTCAAATTATATATATAGTAATTGTTTGTGAATATGTGTTAAAATATATGCACGTAACAATTCTACTTTGGATTTCCTCATATTTTCAATATTACATTCTATCACTTTGTATTTATTTGGAGGTTCAAAAGGAGGGGCATAAATATACAGGATAGGGACTATTTTAATTTTGGTAATGATTCTTTCAAAGTGTGCATTTTCCTTAAAAAGCTCAAAAGCAGAGAGGTTTTTTTGGCTAACAAAAGTAGTTTCCTATTTTGTTCATAAAAATGTAAACTTGAAACACACATATACTCCTGATCAGATTCAAGCGGTCTAATATGGTGTACGGTAAATATAGTTTTATTTGGTGTTAGCAGCTGCAAAGTGTCAAGACAGTATGATGTTCCACGGTGTCAGCTCTTGAGGAAAAAAACTGTGATGTAAAATTAGCCTACATGAAACCACAAATGTAAATAAAAGCAACCACATAAATGTGGAACCATTTGGATCCAATATTGTAAGTAAGTGGAAATCAGATGTACACATGGACATGATTGTCACAGACTGCACCATGGACAAAATATTGAGTTAAAAAGAATGTGACCATGTTAAACAAATGGACTAAGGGAATAGTCTTCTCAAATAATAAATTCAACAGAATTTGTGTGATTGTCAGATTGGTGAAAAGATAAAATGAGGGTGTGATCCAGAGGCTTAGGTCCAAGATTTTCACAATTTAGAAAACACAGATAACTAGAAACAAAACAAAGGCAGAAAATTGCAACTCTGGAATACTGGTGAACCTCAGGAAGCTAAATTCCTTCTTTCTGGTGTGATTTATTTTGAGCATTTCCAAATGAACTCTTCTTCTGTTTAAGGAAATAAAAAGAGACTATACATGAAGAAATAACACATATTTAAAATTCCATTCCAGTATTTTATATAAATGTCTTCTAATTCCTGTCATTTTACAAGGACAACATTATATTCTCCAATTTTTAAAATCTATCCTTTATGAAACACTTACTTTGAACCCAGATAAGCAATAGAGAAACAATTGTTCTCAAAGCAGTGTTTCTGGGGTATCGTGCAAACACATGCATTAATAAGAAACCAAAACATATGAGCATTTATTTTCTGAAGAGTGACAAGTTTATCAAAAGATAAATGCAGAAATCTAACAGAAAATATTTTCAGAGACATGTGAAATAACTGTCTAGCTAATGATAAACAGCACTTAATAAATATTAAATGAATGTTATAATTCAGCCATGGTGCTAAGTGCTTTATATGTTTAATCCATTTATTTTACAGAGAAACCCTATGAGAAAACAATATATCTTCATTTTATAGAGGAAGAATATGAGGCAGAGAGAGGTTGAGTAATTTTCCCAATAAGTCCAATTCTACAGTTCATATCTTTTGCAGTTACTTCAGCTGATAAATTAGGGTCAGGATCTGATTTCTAAGCTCACTTTATTTAATAAGTTATATTTATTTACACATTGTAAAATAGGATGCTTTCTCATAGTGAATTATATTATTCGGTATGCATGCAGCTGTCAAATACCTTAACAACACCATTTTGGGAAGATAGAAAACGATTGTATGTATTGCATGACTTTTCAGTTCAATAAAGTATGGTGGACCAAGTATAATATGTTAAGATAAAAACAAACTTTGAAGCAGGAAAAATTTGAGTGGCTTTCTGACTTATGTGATTTTATATTAATAATTAAACTGGGAGTCTCCATTACCTTACCTTTATTTATTTATTTTTAAATTTTTTTTATTTTCTATTTTTTAAAAGATAATTAGATTACATAAATGTTACACAAAAATCATAGGGTTTCCCATATGCCCCATGTCCCACACCTCCCACAACCTCCCACATAAACATCTTTCATTAGTGTGGCACTTGGAGCTTTGCCCCTAAGCATGGACCATAGTTCACATTGTCGACCACACTCTCTTCCACACAGTTCTACATGTTATATGCTGATGTAAAATGACTTATATCTGTCACTGCAATGTCACTCAAGATAATTTTCAAGTCCCAGAAAAACCCCTGTAATACAATTGCTTTTCCCTCTCCCTGCGCCCAAAGCATCCAGAGGCCACTGGCTCCACATTAATGTTAAAATTTCTTCCATTACTTGAATCACAATATGTCTATAACAGAATACCAGTAAGTCCACTCTAGTCCATAGCTCTCCCCACAATCCTGAAGAGTCTGGGATGGTGATGTCCACTTCAACTCCAAGTGAGAGGGAGCTTATATCCCATGGTTAAGATGGAGGGGATTATCCTCCTTGGAACTGCAGACTCTCTCCATTCCTTGGGATGGCTATTGTCCAACATCATCTCCCCACCAGGTGTCCTGGGTGAGTCCCTTGAGCTGTGGAGTAGGAGTTGCAGCTGCACTGAGATTCAGGGCCCAGCTGGCACATGGGCAGGCCAAATACTCCAGTCTCTGGAAGTATACCTACAAACTCCAGCACCACATATAAGTTTGAATAGAAGGGACTGATGGGCCTTGTGCAGGGAGGACATATTTGAGTTCAACTCTGTCACTCTCAGGAGCACAGATTTCAAAGTATGGCCCACTGATAAGGCACAAAACTCCAGAGCTATCCGACCTGATATAGGAACAGGGAGTCTCCAGAGCCCTCAGGAGCCCCTCTATTTGGGGTGATATCCACATTGGAAGCCGATGAGGTCCTACTGAGATTTGCGTAAGCGTTACCTCTGGGATGACCTCCCGACTCACTTTGAAGTCTCTTAGCCATATGAACTCATTTGTCTTTACCTTTCCCCCTTTTATTCAAGGTCTTTTTCCAGGCATATTGTCAATTGGCACTAGGAAGTAATCCCTCGTTGCCTGGGAGACTCATCCCAGGGAGTCATGTCCCATATTGGGAGGAAAGTAATGTATTCATATGCTGAGTTTGGCTTAGAGAAAGGTCACATTTGAGAAACAAGGAGGCTCTCAGAAGGCAACTTTTAGGCACTCCATAACAATAGGCTAAGTTTCAGTTTCAAGAGCAAAAACTCATAAGGCTAGTCCTCAATATCAAGGGCCGATCAGTGTATCATCCTCCTTCACCAGTCACTGCCCCTGCAGTTGGGAAACTGTTGCTGTTCCCTTGGAGAATGTGGCAGAGCTCTCCAAGATGGGAATTCAGTATTCTCTCATTTATTGAGTGATTCTCCACCCACTGTGACCCTGCCCCATGAGCATTTGAACAATTCAATTTTATATACATTTTATGTATGTTCAGGTGAACTGCCTCCTATGGAACCCCATCCCTGACACCCCACCACCAACGATCCTTTCCCACACCAGTTGTAACCCTTCTGCAAAACAAAGCTTCTTTAAAGATGAAGCCAATACAATAGCTAAATGCAGTTAATAGGAAAATGAAATAATGATAAGTTTAAAGGTAAGAGATAAAATACTTGAAACTTCAAAAAACACTGAAAATAAAATAAAGTTAAAGGATTGGGATATTCAAAAAATGGGAAAGAGAAATTTAAAAAAAAATTTTTTTTTGACATTTTGCTTTTTACCACTGCAATATGGGGTGTCCAGTCTGTACCGTGACACCTTCCTTCTTTCACTCCCCTCTGTTACACTGCTTTTCACTTAATTTTCAAGGAAGTTTTAAGTCACAGCAAAGTCACACATAGAATACAAGAGATGCTCATATACCCAACCTCTTCCCCTTTTCTTCACTCCATATTAAAACCTTTTTGTATGTGGATGGTAGCAGTCTTATAACTGTTATACAGATAGTGAAACATAGATACTAAACATTGGCAATGGTTTACAGTATGGTTTATATTTTCGATGGTACAATTTTATACATTTTGATGATGTTTGCCATGTCCTGTGTTCATCACTATAAGGTAATGAAGAACATTATCACTGACCACTAAATACATCCTGTTTGATCTATTCCGTTCCTCCCTCCCCATCCCCAGGGGCCCACCTTGACCCCTGACTTGACTCATTGGATGGCAAGATTCATAGTTACATGCAACAAGAGGTCTTGACACAGTGGCTTTTCCTTCCCTATTAGGAACCACCCTTGCTCATAAGAGACCTCCACCTGTCCATTTCTGGACAAATCGGTCCTCCCAAAGATGGGGTTCCATCTTCTTCCCGTTCATGTGTGTGTCTCCACCCACAGATACAACACATTATGACAGGATGAACACTCAGACACTCCTTAAAAGCCTGCTCCAGGTGCGCCCTGCCCCGAAGGCCCCTGCATCCAACACCCTAAACCAGTGAAACTACCTTGTCATACTGCCATAAGAGCATTCCCACTCCTGCACTTTCAACCTCATACCCACAAATCCCAAGTGTTCAACTGGTCCCTCTCCCATCTCTCCACCCAGTATCCTGGGTAATCTAACCCACCCTTCCCAATCTACCCACCTGTCCACCCTGCACCACTAAATGCAATATCATCACTACCCCCCATCCTATCCCTTCAATATGCAACTACACCTTATCACTTTACCATAGATTATGCCCATATTGGTGATGGCTCACAACTTTCTCTTCTCTTCTCTTTCTTGTAAACCTATCTTTCAGTCAATGGTTCTTGGAGACTGCTCAATTTCCTTAATTCATATCAGTGAGGTCATGTATTGCTAATCCTTCAATGTCTGGCTTTCTTCACTCAACATATGGTCCTCAAGAGTCATCCATGTTATTCCATGTGTTAGCACTTTATTCCTTCTAACAGCTGAGTAATATTCCATTTTATGCATATACCACATTTTGTTTATCCATTCATCTGTTGATGGGCACCGGGGTTGATTCCAACTTTTGTCCATAGTGAACAATGCCGCTATAAACATTGGTGTGCATATACCTGTTCATGTCATTGCTTTCAATTCTTCTGGGTATATACCCAGCAGTGGAATAGCTGGATCATATGGAAGAGCTATAGTTAGTTTTTTGAGTAACTGCCAAACTGTCCTCCACAGTGGCTGGATCATTCCACAATCCCACCAGCAGTGGATGAGAGTTCCCATTCCTCTACATCCTCTCCAACACTTATAGTATGCTGTTTTTTTATTAGCAGCAATTCTAATGGGTGTAAGGTGTTATCTCATTGTAGTTTTGATTTGTATTTCCCTAATAGCTAGTGATGTCAAGCATTTTTCCTGTGCTATTTAGCCATTTGTATTTCTTCCTTCTAGAAGTGTATTTTCAGGTCACTTGCCCATTTTTTAAATGGGTTGTTCATCTTTTTATTTTTGAAGTGTAGGATCTCCTTATATATGCAGGATATTAGGCTCCTATCAGATATATGGTTGCCAAATATTTTCTCCCATAGAGTAAGCTACCTCTTTATATTCTTGATAATGTCTTCTGAGGTGCAAAAGTTTTTAATTTTGAGGCAATCCCATTTATCTATTTTTTGTTTGCTACTAAGACTTTGGCTGTGAAGTTCATGAGACCATTTCCTATTACAAGGTCCTGTAGAAGCTTCCGTACATTATCTTCCAAGGTCTTTATGGTCTTGGCTCTTATATTTAGATATTTGATTCATCTTGAGTTGATTTTTGTATAAGGTGTGAGATCATGTTCCTCTCTCATTCTTTTAGATGTGGATATCCAGTTCTCCAAACACCACTTGTTGAAGAGGCCATTCTCTCCCAACTCAGTGGGCTTGGTGGCCTTGTCAAATATCAGATGACTGTATATGCGAGGATTTATATCAGAATTCTTAATTAGTTTCCATTGGTTAGTATGTACATCCTTGTGCCAATACCATGCAGTTTTTATCAGTGTAGGTTTCTTGTATGTTTTAACGTCAAGTAGTTTGATGCCTATAATTTAATTTTTCTTTTTCAATATGTCTTTAGTGATTCAGGGCCTCTTACTCTTCCAAATAAATTTTGTAGTTATTTTTTCCAGTTCCTTAAAAAATGATGTATTGATTTTTATGGGGATTGCATTAAATCTATAGATTGGGTAAGATGGACATCTTGATGATATTTAGTCTTCTTATCCATGAACAGGGATTATTCTTCCATTTATTTAAGTCTTCTTTGGTTTCCTTTAACAGTGTTGAGCAGTTTTCTGTATATAAGTTCTTTACATCTTTAGTTAAATTTATTTCTAGGTATTTGATTCTTTCAGTTACTATTGTAAATGGTATTTTTTTCTTGATTTCCTCCTCAGATTGCTCATTATTGGTGTACAGAAAGCCTACTGATTTTTGATCACTGATTTTATAGCCTGTGGTGATACTGAATTCCTTTATAAGTTCTAGAAGCTTTGCTGTAGATTTCTCAGGGCTTTCTACATATAGGATCATGTCATCTGCAAATAATGAAAATTTTACTTCTTCTTTTCCAATCTGGATGCCTTTTATATCCTTTTCTTGCCTCAGTGCTTGAGCAAGTACTTCTAAGACAATGTTATACAGGAGTAGAGATAGGGGGCGTCCTTGTCATTTCCCCAATCTCAGAGGGAAGGTTTTTAGGATTTCAACATTAAAGATGATATTAGTTTTGGGTTTTTCATATATACCCTTAATCATGTTCAGAAAGTTTCCTTCTATTCGTATCTTTTGCAGTGTTTTTATGAGGAAAGAGTGCTGTATTTTGTTGAATGCTTTTTCTTCTTCTATAGGGTTGATCATGTGATTTTTTTCTTTCAATCTGTTTATGTGGTGTATTACATTCATTGATTTTCTTATTTTGAGCCATCCTTGCAAAACCAGGATGAAACCCACTTGGTCATGGTGTATAATTCTTTTGGTATGTTGTTGAATGCGATTAGCATGTACTTTGTTCATAATTTTAGTATGTAGATTCATTAGAGAAATTGTAATTTTTCTTTCCTGTGGTATCTTTGTTTGGCTTTGGTATTAGGGTAAAGTTGGCATCATAGAATGAGTTAAGCAAAGTTCCTTCTACTTCTATTTTTTGGAAGAGCTTAAGCAGGATTGGTGTTAGCTCTTTCTGAAATGTTTGGTGGAATTCAGCTGTGAAACCGTCTGGTCTTGGGCTCTTCTTAGTTGGGAGGTTTTTGATGAATGACTCTATCTCTTTACTTTTAACTGGACTGTTGTGTTCATCAATTTCTTCTTTCATCTATGTAGGCTGTTTGTGAGTTTCTAGGAATTTGTCCATTTCTTCTAAATTATTATTCTTGTTGGCATATAATTTTTCAAAGTATCCTCTTATGATACTCTTTATTTTGGTGGCATCAGTAGTGATAGCCCCTTCTTCATTCCTTATTTTGTGTATTTGCATCTGCTCTCTGTTTTTCTTTGTTAGTCTGTCAATTTTATTGATCTTCTCAAAGAACCAGATTTGGTTTTGTTTATTTCTTTTAGTGCTTTCTTATTTTCTATTTCATGTAATTCTGCTCTAATCTTTGTTATTTCCTTTTTTCTACTTCCTTTTGGGATTGCTTATTTTGTTTTTCCAATTCCACCTGGTGTGCAGTTAAGCCTTAAATTTTAGCTTTCTTCTTTTTTAATATATGCATTTATGGCTATGAATTTCCCTCTCAGGTGTTTGATAAGTTTCCATGAGTCTATTTAGGGTTCCCTCGGGAGAGGTGGTGGTCTAGAAGAGGCTTTCTTTTGGGTCCCTTATTTTTCCAAATAAATAAATAAATAAATAAATAAATAAAAGAGAAGTTTACTTTAAAAAAATTAACTTAGCTTAATCACTAAAATCTGCCTCAAACC
>JAQZBX010002613.1:0-70668 GCA_029593785.1 Cabassous unicinctus
TTTCACATTAGCACCCATTTGGCTGACTAATACACCTACCAATACAAAAGGCAGGCCAAAGGAAGGTAGAGCAGGAAGTGCGGCGTAAAGGATGAAATGCTCCGTCGTACATAGAGACGTAGACCGCAGTCCAACCACAGTGAAGCTTGTAGGCTCTGTCGAGTAGGTTTATCTGCATTTGGGGAGAAATGGGGAGTTATCATGGACCCTGTATTCTAGGCCAAATTTTGGAAATGTTCCTCAAGAGCAACCAATAAAGGTCTGTGAGAAGAAAAACCTGATCTGTTATGATGTCAGGAAATCACTCCATAGTGTGAAGACTGGATTACAGTTGGGTAAAATGGCAGAAAAGGCAAAAATTTAAGATCCATTGAAGTGGACCACAACAGAAGTGGTAAAGTTTTTGGTTAAATTAGTAGCAATGAAAATGGATGAAACAGAGTGGTTTTAGGGATATTAATGCAAAAGATTGCATATTACTAACCTTCCATTTTACATTGACAATTTTGACAGTTTTGGCAGGCCTCAATTTCAAAGACCACTTACTTTTTTCATGACAGTGGGCCAAATTCTATGGGAAGGAAATGAACATAAGTGTTGTGGCTTGCTTAAATTAAAATCTGGCCTCACTAGAAGGGAAATCAACTTAAGAAATGTTCTCTGGGAGCCAATTTTTTTTTTGGATCCAGAACAGACTCCAGTTTTATCCGCAAAACACAAAAATGCTAATATGTCCTATCCCAATACTCCAATACATAGGCTCCATGTCTGCATTGAGCCCCTATGAATATCTTCTTCTGTACATTTGCCAGTGGAAAGCACGAGCCTCCACATGTTAAAAATCATTGGGGTAGTAACGGACATCTTTGGATCAGATAGTTTCTGGCTCTTGCTGTCTTTGTTGCCTGCATGCTGGAAGATAAGGATTTGGCCAACCAGCAAGGGCTTTCGTAGGGGAGCTCGCAGGGTTGCGATCGTGCCTGGCAGCATCTGAACACTCGGTGTCATTATGCAAGTTATCATCAATCAGCAGGCAGCTGCTTTTAGGACTTGCAGCCGGTGAGGCAAACGTTGGCGCTTGCGGCTTCCTCCCCAAGCGTGCTGGACCCAGGGCCCATCAGACAAGAGAACTGCACACACAATCACTGCCCTGCTCTGGACCCCTTGAACAGCTGCTCCAGGCTAGGGTTGGGCTGCTCACCTGGCAGCCCTGTTGGAGCTTGGAGGGAGATTTGCAGATTAGAGTCTGTTTGCTCAACACAAAGGGCTTCCTCTGAAAGAACTATGGGGAGGCTGGGAAGGGAGCAGCAAAGCTGGGGATAAATCTAACAAAACATTTCTTAATAAAATAGACCAGATGATGTAGACACAGGAGTGTACAAAAGAAGCCTAAAACAAAATGCAAAAAAAGCCAAATAAACACCATTTGGATCCTGATGGAATGACAGCGAGGCCGACCAGCTGTGTTAAAGGAATAGAAAGAAAGAACCCTGATCCCATAACCAATAAATACTTATTAAACACATACCATGTGCCCAGCAACCTGAGGGATACCAGTTGAGAAGTTAGGACCCAACAGTCCAAGGGATTTGCAGTCTTCTTGGGCTGACAAGATAAACACATGGGAACGATGCTGGCATAAACAGCACTTGCTGTGAAGCTGAGCCTCACTGTATGGAATGTGTAGGAAAGGGGGGAAGCAGGACCGTCTAACTAGGTGGTTTTTTCTATGGGTGAAGTTCTTTAGGCCTCTCAGTGCAGTGTGCACCATCCCTGGTATCAAAGGGATGAGTCACAGCAAGTCCAGATAAATGGGTGATGCCCCTAGGGCTTACGGTATGTGCACCAGAATCTTTCTGGAGCTCTGCAAGCTGTGCATGCACTCGAGTCACATCCTGTGGCTGTTAAAATTTAGAGTCTTTGGCCCCACATGAAAACATTCTTTTTTAATTGTCCTGAGGTGGGGCCTCCGGAATTTGCATTGTAAGCAAACATCTCAGGTGTTTCTAATGTACCTGGCTGAACGACTTAACTTTGAGAAATAGTGCTGTAAAGGTGAATGGGAGCGAAGGGAATTCATACTATAGTTTTCCTAGATTATTAACCTGTAGCTGCTCTAGGGCCCTCTGTAAACTCCTTGGGATTTTATTCAAAATTTGTGTGTTTACTGTGCATTACTTTCTTAGGAAGAAAGTCTATAAATTTCATGATATCCTTCAAATAATCTGCCCTTCTCCCTACTCCCAGAACTAATAACCTCTAATGATATTTCCTTTTTGGGGGTGTGTGGGGGGGTTACAATGCCTCCATCTCCAACCTAGAGCTGGTAATCTCATCCTACTTATCTTATGTGGTTTCCATCTTGGTTAAGTATGCTCCAAAGCTAAGGGTGTAACAAATCTCTCCAACATATGGGCTTTCTAGCCCTAAATATTTACCTATATTATAGGACTGGTCACAGCCCACCATTATTATTAGCTTATGTGTCTGTTTCCCCGGTGAAAACATGAGGTTGCTGAGAACTGGAATCATGCCATCGAACTGCTTTGGATCCTTTGCATGACCATCACCTAACATATATCTGGTGCACAGAAAGAATTAAATTTGCATTTTCAGATAAGTGAATGAATGTATGTGTGCATGTTGATTACTGAGAGAGAGAAGAGAGAATAGAGGATATTCATTCCTGTTTTTTACCTGAACCTCTAATTCAAGAACAGCTTGGTGTTGATGACAATCAAAGATAAAAAGATTTCAGTAACCCAACTAAAGTCCTTATATCCTTTTGGTATTCAACCCGAATCTTAGCACCTCCAATTCCAATGCTTGTGTGGTCCAGTTTTCCAAGGGGTCAGGTAAAATGGAGGCTACACATCAAATATGATACAAGAACTGATTATAGTTAGACCCAACATGGAGAAGTTTGATTCTGCAATGGCCTAACTGATCTCATCTTGCTTGGGAGATACAGCTAAATGTTAGTGCCCCCAGCATTGATTGTTGTCAAACAGGGACCTCCCTGGTTTGATGAATGACTGCTAGTTATCACCCCCATGCCTTCCCAAGGCCTGCAAGCCATGCTTTCCCCACCCTCCCCAAATTCTCCCTAGATTTTCTCCAAAATACGTTTTTCATCTGTGGAAGTAATTAACTCTCCCTCAAACAGAGCGCTGTTTCTGGCCGGGAGCTTTAGTGGATGAGCAAGAGCTATAAACAACTCTTCATCCCCTTCTGCTTGTAATCTGGGATTTTCAATCATGCGGCCTCAGCATTTGAAGACTTCAGTTTGGCAGGAGAAGAGACTTCAAACCATGTTTGCAGCCACCAAATAATGAGGCAGTTTTTGTGAGGCTGACAAGAAAAGACTTTATCAGCACTGCTTCTATTGTGTGCCTGAGATTGCATTCACATCTCCAGAGAGGAAAAAAGAAAGTATCTTGGAAATGGGGGCCCTTGTGAGAAGACAGCTGTTCTTCTTTCTGTTGGGAGACAAATGACACTAATTGCTGCTCTGTGTGTCACAAATATTTCTACCAGAAGCCTGTAGTGGTAGAAGTCTGGGGAGAGCATTACTCTAGGTGGAAGACAGCTGAATGGGTCATCTGAGAAATGCTAGTGGTGACAGACAGAGTTGAGGATGTAACAAGACAAGCAAACAGTAATCAAATTAGATTAAATCAGTGGTTAATGACATTTGGTGTTTATTTATTTGTTGAGTCATTTGTTGCTTACTTTTTAATTTGCAGTAGAGGTGGCTAAAACACAGTTGTCCGTTTGTTTTACTTTGTTGTTTGATTTTTTGTTTGGTTGGTTTTATTTTTTGTTTGTTTGTTTGTTTTGTGTTATAGTTGTTTATTAGCCAACAAGTAAGACAGGGAGATTCCCTCAGGGCTAAGGATCAAGAGTATCTATGTATCTCAGGTTAGTGTTCTCTTATTAACTAAATGATTATTTCATTTAAAAATTCAACACATACTGAGCATCTACTCTATTGTGGGACCTCTTCTTGACACTGAAGGTATAGATAGTAATAAGATGGGCATGACTTTGCTGTCAAAGACATCACATTCTAGTCAGGAAAAACAGTCAACAAACAAATAAATTATCATTATAATTGCTCTCGGAAGAAAATAAATCAGTGTAAGAATTATGGCTGGCATTGGGAGGTCACTTTAGAACCTGCAGTCAGTGAAGTTCTCTTAGAAGAACTGAGATCTGAAGGCAAAGGAGGGAGCCATGCGATGACCTAAGGGAAAGGCATTAAAATGAGAGGAAACTACAGCAAATTCAAAGTCTGTAAGATGGCTATGAACTTGAAAAGTCCAAGGAAGGGTAAAGCACCCAGTATGGGGCACAGAATGACCTAATGAGTAAATGGTATGGGATACAATTGAGAGGTAGGCAGGAGCTAGATTATATGGGCCTTATAGGTCATGGCAAGAAGGTCTGAGATATGTCCCAAATGTAATGAAAAGACAATGGAGAGTTTTAAGCAGGAAAGTTGCATTACCAAATTTAAATGACCATAACACTATTCTTGCAGCTTTGTAGAGAAGGACTGTAGAGGGAAAGAATAGGGAAGTAGGTGGATAACTGAAGACATAATTGTAGCTATCCATGATAGAGATAGTAGTTGCTTGAACTAGAGTGGCAGTAAGGTAGAGGGAGAGAAGAGGGGATTCCGAATATATTTGGGGAATATCCAAGAGGACTTACTAACGGGTTTGATGTTGAGAATGAGAGAAAAATCAAAGATAAATCTTAGACTTCTGAGCATTTAGATTTAGCAAGCTTGTGTTCTGCAAACTGACTTTTTTACTGGTTGACATTTCTAGGTTGCCCTTAAAAATGTCTCTAGAAGTGCTTTTGGTGATCACAACTATTCCACACATTATTGCTGATTGCTGTGCGGGAGAGTAACAGCGTAAACAGATAGGTAACCTGTGCTTGTGGAGTCTGCAAGAAATTATACAGATCAAAATCTAGGTGGATGTGGGGATTGGGATAAAATTTAGTCTTCATAATTATATGGAGAGAGTACTTCCAAAGAGACAGTTTCCAAATAAACTATTTGTCCAAATAGACAAACCAATCACTGAGAACCATGAACTAATGATTCTAAGGTCTCCTCCATAATTTCATGAACATTGAAAAGAGCTTCGTGAGGTGGTATTGTCCAGGACAAGAGTATATAAGTTACACAGGTGTGGTGACTTGGAGAAAAACATAGTTTTAATCTTAATCCATTCCTGTGAGTGTGAACACATTGTAAATAGGACCTTTGGATGAGGTTACTTCAATTAAGGTGTGGCCGAACTGAATCAGGGTGTGTCTTAATCCTATTACCAGAGGCCTTTAGAGAAGGACACAGAAAGAAGCTATGGGGAACAGACAGAAGCTGAAGTCAACAGAACCCAGAAGAGAAAGAAGACAACACTATGTGCATTGCCACGTGGCAGAAAATCCAAGGAACCCCAAGGACTGCCGGTCAGCCAGGAGATGCCAACCCCAGAAGGAAGCAAGCATTCTAGTCTCTAAAACCCTCCGCCAGTAATTTCCTGTTAAGTCAACCCATTGCATGGTATTTGTTTTAGCAGCTAAGAAACTAAGACAGTAATAAGTTCAGATGCATCCTGGAGTTCCAAAATAACAGTGGTTGATACTTTTTATACTAGAAAACTGTTTATTTCCCCACATGTAGTCATCCTGGAGAAAGCAATCCAGAGGTGATATGGTGCCATGCTCCTTACCAGGGCACCAGGCTCCTTTTATCGTCCTCTTCTATCATGCATAGGTTTTTCCCTCATGCACACAGTCCAAAATGATGTACCACTATGCCCACACTCCAGTTAGTGGGAAGAGAATACTCCAATGTCCAATGGGTTACACACATCACTTTGCTCATACCTTAATGGCCAAAACTTACTTACTTGGCCCCATCTAGTACAAATGAGATTTGGGCTTGTGTATTTACGTTTTAAATTCTGGTTCAGTCTTATGCTTAGGAAAAAAAGGGAGAATTCCCTAGGATGGATGAAATGGATAACTACAGATTTAAACAAGAATGAATCTTTGAAGATAGGGGAAGTCTTCCTTTCCTGGGAAGAGAAAGGAACCAGCTCGGACTACCTTGTTTAGTGTTTACATATTTAGAATAAGTTTCTAACCACCTAAATATAAACTCATGTGAGTAGGTCTTTGTCTGTACCCTCATCCTTTTGTGCAATGTGTGTTCACAGTACACACTCGATAGCAACTTTTATTGTAAAGATAGAAGGATGAATGGATAGATGAACACTATCCAGGCTATGAAAGATACAGAATAGGTGTAGAAAATAGCTGAGGATTTATTTCTTCATACTTTCTTATTTTTTTGTTTTCTAAATCTTTTTTTTTTTTTTCATAGTACAGAATAGTGTCTTCCCTCCCCTGGGCAAATCACATGACATGAAGGAAGAAGAAGAAATTATACCCCTTTGTGTAAAAAATCTGGGAGACAGGATGAATTGTACTTCCCTAAGGAGAAGTGGGAGGGTAGGATAAAAATACATAGCAGATACTCAATATATATTTGTTTAATACTTATGGGAGCACTATATTATCTTAAAAAAAAGATGAGAGAGATGAAGAGGTCAGGTCACAAAGGAAAAGACAAAGATAAGAAATCTTCCTCCTCAATGGGGAGTATCTCCATTCAAAAGACATCTTAAAAGACATCTCTTCCTTTTCCTTTTCTTAGTTCCAAGGCATCTCTTTATCCAACACCCCAGTGTTTATTTTCCTTTCTCTAAGTTAGAATGCTATGAGACTCTTAAGACTGATATTCTCCTGTATGAGGTAAAAGTTAGCATTGGCAGCAGCAGTTGGGCTTCAAACTCCTTCACCACTGCAGAAAGGAGAGCCTTGCAGGAGAAAAGGTACCTGAAGGCAAAGATCATTCAAGAGAAATCATACTTATGATGCAGTACTGTCAAATCAAAGACTTTGCCTAAAGAACTTACATAGATGGGAGACTTCACCATGCAATATCTCTGAGAAGATACAGCCATCACACACCTTGTGTATAGGTGCTGTGCATGGAGATTGCAGGAAAATTTTAAGGACCTTGAACCAGAATGCCAACCAGTAGTTATGGATCAGGCCAAGCCATAGTCCCACCACTTACCATCCATGTATATCTTGCTTTCAATCTTGGTGGATGATGCAATTGACACAAAGAATATCTAAGCCCGTTAGACAACTAGTGTGTCAGATCCTTAATTGTTCTCAATGGCAGACACGTGGAGAAAACCTGTCCTGAGACAGCCTTAACCTTATTTCAAGTATTCAAACTCAAGGGTCATCATGGTTTTCAGGTCGGTTCTAGCCATGGTACAGGCATCTATCAGTTGAATAAAACTTGGAGGTTCAGAATTCTTTGGCTGCTTTATGGTGATGATGGGAAGTTCACTCCCCACCCCTACTCAACAAGTTCTCATGACACACACACACATACTTACTTGATGGCCACAATGTGGCTTCTGTGAGAGCCATAGGATTTGCACACAAGGTACCAATCACCTGCATGTCATTCCAGGTGACTGGACCAGATCATAGACTATGGGCTAAAGCACAGACTAAAGGCTGTGGACTAGAGCATCCCCATTAATCCTTCCTAGCATTCTTACTTTAAATATTGTTTTTATCTTCTCAGAGAGAGATGGTGTGCTAGATATCATGGATACTAAGATGAACAAGTCCCTGCTTTCAAAGAGTAGCCTAACAGGCAGAGAGGAACACAGAAACAGGTGTTTATAGTGAGTTAACAAGTAGATATTGGAAGGAAATCAGAATTCCACCAGACTTCATAAAAATATTCTCCAGGACACATGTCTGAGAGGCTCTGTCTAGTTCACTAAGATGGTGGTCATGTGAAGAAAAAGGAAACTGAGCTAACCCACACATTTTTGTGTCAGACTTCAATTACATTAAGGAAATTAATTTGATCTCAGAAAAACTCTTATTCTATTCTTTTTTATTTTCCCAGCCCTGGTGTGAGACAAGGTGTATCACAACATTCTTCAAGCATATGTATTAAGGGGCTGCGTTCAGACTGAACCTCTTCACCAGCTCCTCCCTCTGCTTGCTGTAAGTAATTTCTGGTCTCCAGGAGCTGCTCTCGCTTCCTCTTCCTTATCATTTTCTACTGGAGAAATTTCCATAAACTGCACATTAAATCCTAAATGAGGAATGGCGAACTATTCATGCTTTGAATAAGAAAGTCTGTCCCCTCTCTTGCTCCAGTCGTGTGAACAGCCAACAGATGGGTGACATAGGTGAGTGCAAAATAGGGCTCATTATCATAGCACCAGTGTCTAAGACTGAAAGCTGGATCCCAGCACAGGCTGAAACTTTTACATTTAGTAAAAACATTCGGGTGCCTTCTACCATTGTTGGTTGTTGTTATTAACTAATTGCTTTGAAGTTCTCTATGTCCAAGGAGGCAAGAAGTGAATTTTAGCTATTAGGAAAAATTGCTCCCCTAGCCACATCTGCTATTCAGGGAACGTGAAAACACTGACTCTTTTCCTTCTCCTTCCTCTCAAAGACAACTCAAAGATTCCCTACCTGTGCAGTTCTTTAACATTATTATTGCAATCATTAGTAACAATAGGTTGGTGTTGTAGAGTGCCTTTCTTAGCAGCTTAAAGCATTTCCCTTTGCTATTAACTCAATTAACTTCCCAGGTTATTTTTTACTGAAAATATATTTTAATGGCAGGGTGGGTGGTGAAGGTGATGGAAGATGCATAAATAATTCCTTAAAATTTTGAAATTACACTATTTACCAAAAAAAAAAATCCATTTTCCCTCAGCATTGCCAATCCTTGG
Organism: Cabassous unicinctus; assembly: GCA_029593785.1. Taxonomy (NCBI): domain Eukaryota; kingdom Metazoa; phylum Chordata; class Mammalia; order Cingulata; family Chlamyphoridae; genus Cabassous; species Cabassous unicinctus. The sequence continues at coordinate 8,871 of JAQZBX010002613.1, forward strand.
CCAATTTTCTATTCCAATCAGATTCTATTCATTTCTTTACACATCACGTTTCAAGAACTGTTTATGTAAAATGTAAGTATAGAAATAAATATCCCTATCTCAGTACAATTGTACCTATTTTCCTTGCCACTTCCACTTAGGAGGGGATTATCTTCTTTATACTTAATAGTCTTGATTACAGAAATAATCTTCTGTGATAACGCTTTCTCTGGTTTCACTCTGCATCTACATTGATTATTTTCCCATATCCTTTTTAGCCTTAGGTATCCAACAGTGACCTCATTAGAAACACCTTTAATCTTTATCCTGATCTTCACTATTAAAGTTTTTCCTTGTTTGTTTTAAGGACCATGGTCAGTATGAATTTATCCCTCTCTAAATTTACCCCAGTCAATTCCTTAAACTTATTTGCTTTTTTCCAATACTCTTTCAAGTCAGACTGGATTACATATCTATCCTGACTACTCCTCTGCCCTTGTTTTTTTTTCTGTACAACTTGTTGCCTTTTCCCCTTACTAAAATATTCTCTGCACTGTCATATCTAACTTGATTATCATCTTTGAAGACCCAACTAAAGTTCTCCCTCTTTCCTTATTCTTTCTTGACACTCAAATCATGAGAAATATTGTCCTTCTTTTTATGGACTTCCAAATTATTTTATTTGTAGCTCTCTTAAATATTAAATGTGGAATGGCCTTCAGTTAGGTTGATGGATGTGTACATGACCATAGTAGATTAAATGCGCTTTGAGATCAGGGACATAGCCCTGGTCATTGTTGAATATAATTGTTGAATATATGAATGCCTGCCAAATATTAGTTACTCAACAAATATATGCTGGATGTGAGCTGTGGCAGTTTGATATTATTTATGAATTCCAGAAAGGAGATATTGATTATGTTTATAAACTGGTCTGTTCCTCTGAGTGTGATACCCTTTGATTGTATTAGATTCAACTGAGATGCCTCTGATTAAATTATGTTAAGATTAGGGCTTTGATTCGACCACATCATTAGGGTATGCAGGGTTGAGTCCCCGCCCCCCTTGGTGGGCTGATAACACAGACTCTCACAGAAGTAGATACACAGAGAAGGTAGAGAGAGGATCCTGCAGCCCAGGAAGAGAGAGGAGCCTGATAGTTTACAGTTGACCTTGTGAAGAGAACAGAGCAGCTGAGCCCAGAAAGAAATGAGCTCCAGGAAGAGATGAGCCTTATACCAGCCCACAGCTGAGACGGGAAGAAGTTGGAACCACAGAGCCTTAAGAGGAAAGATGAAGGCTGAACCGTTGCAGACATAACCCGCCATCTTGCTTCAATACATGGCAACACTCTTTGGGTAAGGAAGTAACCTTGAGTTGGACTCTTTAGGAACTTGTAACTGTAAGCTTCTACCCCAAATAAATCGCCTTTTAAAAAGCCAACAGAGTTCTGGTATTTTGCATCAGTACCTCTTTGGCTGACTAATAATGAGTTGAGTGAATAAATGGTTCAATGAAGAAAGGTCCCTTAATTAAATGTGGTGGAGAAATGTGTTAGTTGGACAAGAAAAGAGAATGACATTGTAGTTAAGACAGCTGGACCTTATGTCCCAACTCCTGTTTTTGAATTTCATCATCTCTTGGGGATATCCCACCACTGCCACCATGAGGTTGGCTTCACAGTGGCACTATTTCATTCCAAATCTGGTCTCATAAATATCCCCTTACCTTTAAGATTGGCTGGATCAGATCAGCAAACCTTTACAAGAGCTTCTATGACAATGAAAATAATTATCTATTTTACAAAATTCAGTTTATCTCCTTTAAGCTCAGAGTCACAGAATTATGACCCTAGACCCCATCTACCCTGCTAATGCTTGGGAATATTCCTCAAAGTCCAGATCTAGAGGAACAAAACCACAAGACAAAGGGGCCTACTTTTAAAGTTGATTTTCCACTCTGAGGACCTGAATTCCTGTTTTCACGACCCCAGAAGCCTGGTATTGGGAACTGTTCCCTCTCTTAGGATCAGCGAAGGTACCACCCCTTACTCATAGGGAGTTCTGATCTTTAATCCTGTGGAAGACAGCCAGATCATAACATAACACAGTGGTACAGATGCAGGAAGTGTCCACATATAGGAATGGAAACTTACTCAATCAGAAGCACTCAGTTAAGTTTAGTTGATTAAAGGGATGGATAGATGATAAGAATTTTACATATTTCCCCCCACCCCTTACACTGTATACTCTTAATTTGTAACTGGTCTCTTTATCTGAGAAATTCTATCACTTATCATTATTCCTGAACCAAACAGCTTCAGTTCTGTCTTCATCAGGAACTTTAATAGTGCAAAAATTAACCATGTTCACATTGGTCTAGTTGGAGAATGGCTCCAACTCTCAGTTTAGTGTCTCTTCTACTACAGATAAACCCCATTGCCTTTCTTTGCCCCTTGTTACATATTTAACTGTGAAAAGTCTCCATATCTGGGATATTAACAGCACATTAAGATCAACCTGAGTGGGGAATGTGGAAAATGTACAAAAGAAAGAAAAGGGGTTGAAGGAAAGAGTAATAAAATAGAAACCAAAAGTTCTCAGAAGCTAAGCATAGTATCTTCCCTAGAAGAAAGGCTTTGGGCCTCACTGGGATATAGGTCTCTTGTATTCCTGCCACTTACTTTAATTTTCAGAGCTATTGTTTTATTGCCATTTCTAGGACATGGGTGCCTTCTTAAAATTGCTCCTTTCCATGTAAGGATATTACGGTTGTTGAATGGTTCATTTCTGGAGCAAATAAAGGAAGAAAAGAAAACAAATATAGGACCAGGTCCTATATCAAGGTGGATAGCTCCAGAATTTGGTGCCTTATCAGTGGGCCCTACTTTGGAATCTATGTTCCTGAGAGTTACAGAGTTGGACTCAAATATGTCTTCCCTGCACATGGTCCATCTGTCCCTTCTATTCAAACCTATACGTGGTGCTGGAGTTTGTAGGTGTACTTCCAGAGACTGGAGTCTTTGGGCTGTCCATGTGCCAGCTGGGCCTGGAATCTCAGTTTAGCTACAACTCCTACTCTACAGCTCAATGGACTCACCCAAGATACCTGACGGGGAGATTATGATGGACAATGGCCATCCCAGGGAATGGAGAGTCTGCATCTGCAGGCAGGATTATCCCATCCATCTTATCCATGGGATATAAGCCCCCTCTCACTTGGAGGTGGAGTGGACATCACCATCCCAAACTCCTCAGGATTGGGGGAAGAGCTATGGACTAGAGTGGACTTACTGGTATTCTGTTATAGGCATATTGTGATTCAAGCAATGGAAGAAATTACATTAATGTGGAGCCAGTGGCCACTGGATGCTTTCGGGGCAGGGAGAGGGAAAAGCAGTTATAATATAGGGACTTTTCTGGGACCTGGGAATTATCCTGAGTGACATTGCAACGACAGATATAGGCCATTTTATATCATCATATACCATGCAGAACTGTGTGGGAGAGAGTGTGGTCTACAGTGTGAACTATGGTCCATGCTTAGTGGCAAAGCCCCAGGATGTGTATATCCATGGCAGGTGATGTGCCACACTAATGAAAGATGTTTATGTGGGAGGGTGTGGGAGGTGTGGGAGGTGGGGCATTGGGAATCCCTGTAATTTTTGTGTAACATTTATGTAATCTAAGTATCTTTTAAAAAATAAAAAAATATATATATTGTTAAAAAAAAAGAAAACAAATATAACACACACACATTTGTATTTATATACTATATAAATCCGTATTTATTGTAAAAAAAAATTATCCCAAAGATGATTTGGCTTTTAAGATTTCCATATTTGACTTGTTAAAGTCAAAGCCTGACTTTTCCTAAACCAATAAGTTCCCTTTATTTCAGAGGAAAATACCTAATATTCCTGTATCAGTCTTTTAAATTTGAGGGCACCCAAAAGTGAAAAAGTAGATGTTTATATAGCAACTTCAAAACTAATAAAAGCAAGTTAAATTATTAGGTTTCAAAATGAACAGGCAGTGTCAAGCCAGTCTTAAACTCTATCCATGGGAAAAAGGATGGTTCCCTAGTATAACAATGTATTTTATATTTTAAACCATAAAACCTTAGATCCAAGATATTTTAAAAAGCAAAAGAAGGCATCTTAGCTAGTTCTCTCTCATTAGTCCCTAGGACATAGCATATCACAGACATACCAAGTTTATTACAAGCCTCCAGTGCTTGCTCAGAGGAGCACACTTTACAGACCACCCTCTCCTCCTTCCCTTGGTCCTCTCCCTCTCTCCCTAACCACAACAGTTTGCCTACTTTTCAGGCATCTTTTAATAACATCTCAGATACGAGCCTAGAGCATCTTGCTCTTATTTCTATGTGGCTGTTCATTTGGTCAAGAATTATTCCCCTTTGTATCACGCTGCCATGTAATTCAGTATCTCTCTAACATTACAAATGAATGTGGTCCTAAAAGCAACATAAATTGGCATAAATCATAAATATTTTTTGTTCTTCAATACATATAAACACAGTGTTAGGTTAGACTCCCTGTATTAATGGTTTATATGTAATTATTCAGTCAAAATAAATTTATAAAATAAATACAATATAAAACCATTATAATTCAAACTAAGAACATTTATTTTAATTTAACATGATGACTGTATTAGTCAGCTTCTGCTGTGATAATACTGTTCAACAAATTCAAATCTTAGTGGCTTACAACACGAATTTATTTTTCTTTCAGGCATCTGTGAGTGATAGTGGGTCAGAAGGTCTTGACTTGGCTTGGGTTTCATTCTGCTCTATGTACCCACATTTTAGGGACTGTGGCTGCAATGGTCAAAGAGTCAGGGAGCAGTGAACAGAAATCTGCGTGGCCACGAAAAACCTCTACAGCTGGCACATTGTCATTTGTGCCTATGTCCCTTTGGTCAAAATGAGTCATATGGCCAAAGAAAAGAAGTTTACTTTTCCTACAGGGAAGCCACGACAACTGCACAAAGATCGGGAAGGCTTGTTTAAAAAAAAATTATATGCCGCAAGAGTTCATATTGTTTTCCTGAAAGTACACCTGCACTTGAAATATGATATAGCATCCTAACTTCTACAGCTCAGATAACTTTGCGTTTGGGACATCTGTACCCTTCACCGTGTAATGATGAATTTCTGCATGGCACCATGATGCCATCCATTCTGCACTCGGCACAGATGACTTTCTAGGCACAATGTAGCATGATATTCCCAACCAGCAGAACTGGAAAATTTCCTCATGAACTGAAATTTTAAAAAACCTGCCGCTAAAATCCCTTGATGTTAGCCCATCATAAATTGGTCATCTGGACATTCTGATGCTTTAGGATAGATAGATAGATAGATAGACAGATAGAGAGATAGATAGATAGATAGATAGATAGACAGATAGATAGAGAGATAGATAAGGGTATATAGATAGAGATATATCTATATCTCTATATGAAGTATACAAACACAATATATAAAGTATTTATATATACATAGTATATATAAAATATATACACCCACACAGTCACACATATATAAATGTGTATTAGTAACAAAAAGTAACTCCAGGAAAAAATAGAAAACTCAGACGCCTGTGGGCCCCATCGTGAGATACATTGTTTGGCCAGGCTGACTGGGATGTCAGGCCTCAACTTAAACGGGCTTTCTTCAGGAAGGAATCCCCTGCCTAGGTCAGCTCTCCTTAAGGAGCTGAATTGTTTCAGTGTGTCAGAAACCCTTCAAATGCAACATTATTAGGACCACAGTATGTTAGAACCAAGAGGGAAAGTCCCCTCCCAGATGTCATCTGGCTGGCAGTGAAGCAGCTTCTCCACATCTCCCATTCAAAAACAATGAATGTAACCAAGCACAACATGCAGAAGATAAAATTAATATCCAACTGGATGCCCAATAAAAGGAATAATGCTTGCCAACTGGCAAAAGACCATCCTTTGTTGCTGAGAAAAAGAAAACCTGAAAGCCCGAAGGAAGGGGAAGAGACACCTGCACAGCCCCACCACCAGGCTCCTGGCTCTGAGCCCAAGGATCTATCCAGCTAGAAATGGTCAGCTATGCCTCTACTTCTATGATGGACAGGGCCAATGCAACCCCAAACTCCTGGGGGTAAAAAAAAATATATATATATATATTTTTTTTTATATATATTTTTATATATATATATAAAATGAGACTCCAATGCAGCATGTCTGACAGCAGAAGTGGCCTGGACCCAGCATCCTCCTGAGGATGGAGTTCAGGGGGAAAAGGCACAGGGGAATAAGAAGGAGTTGTGGACCCACGGGGCCACTGCCAGGAGTGATCCTCTATGAAGGATGCTAAAATCCCACGTGGGTATAATTGAAATATGGTTCCAGTGAACTCAAGTTTTCCCATAGTGTCTTTCCCCAATAGATGTAATGCGAAGTTGTTCTGCTCCTACTGAAGCACAGACTCTAATGCGAAGCAGAACTGTTATTATGTTGCATATTTATGGAAACATACATATAAGTTGTGAGGCATGAATTAGGTTCTACACTAACCCTGGATAAGCCATCTACTGTTCTCTGAAAGGCAGCAGTCATGTGGAGTTGACTAGGTTTATACATAATTTACTATGTGATTAATATTTTTGACTTTTTAATATACCTTCCAAGAAGTTGTCTCATTTAGAAAATAGCACATACTGAAAAAGGGAAAATAAGAACAACTGAAGTATGGGATAACATGTGCTCATATGAAAATCAGAAAGAAGAAAAATAAAAATGGAAACAAGTCTTTGTAACTATATTGATGTTATAGGTGCCATTAGTGAGTGTGAGTAATGGATGCGATTCAGTCATGGGTGATAGAGAATTATGACATGCAAGACAGTTTCTAATCATTTAAAGAGTTACACTGCATTTTGTACATGCAGTCAATACTTTTCTGCAATTATCGAGCAAGAGGAGTTCTAATTTTATTATAGAAAATGACTTTCTCACCACCTCAGATACATAATATTTAAGAAAGACTTAAAGAGTAGCTATTTAAAGAGTCACCAAATCATTAACCTGGCCAGGGAGCACACTCATCAACTCCCACCCTTTAAGCCAGGAGTGCAGCATGTAAAATGGAGTGGAGCATTCTGGGATGGTAATTTTTGTTTGTTTCTTAAAATGAAAGAACTATGGATAGTTTAAATTTTTGCAAGAATATATTCCCATAGCGCAGGAAGCTCAGTCAGCGGGAGCAGGAAATGACTCCTTAGCCCAACATGTGAACTAATTCGCTAGGTTAGGTGAGATTAGACTAGTTGTGGAACTCCAGGAAGCTCATCCCCTTGCAGTCATTCAGAAATCCGCACTGTGTCCTTCTGGTTCCTCTAGGGCCGGAGTCGTCTCCATTCAGCTGGCAAAATGAGAAAGCAGGAGAAAGGGCAGGAGGATTTATAGATCGGCCATGAAGGGTGGTATATGTCACATCTGTGTAATGGCAGGGAATGCCAGAAAATGTGGCCAAGCTGTGTGCCCATGAGGAAAGTGAAATGTATTTGGGGACTACCTGGCTTGTCCCTGCCGCACCAGGTGGCTCTAGATAGTTCTCTATGGATATGTACAACCACATCCCTCAGCTAAAGATCTGAGAGAAGGATTCTAGCACGCAGCATATATACATTGTGGTGGTGGGGGGGAGGGAGAATGCATGTACCTTGCCAATTACAAATAAGTACCTCTCACAGCAAGCATGAACGAGGAAGCAGGATAAAAGTGATGCACTGTCTACGAAACAGGTTACATTAGCTGTGTTTGCACCCAATAAACTTTTAAGAAAATGTTTATTCTTCTGAGTTATTAGAAAAATTGAAATGAAAAGAACAATGCAATTTCATTTTCAGGTACCAAATAGCAAAGGAAAATTAATACTCTCCCCAGTATAAGCTAAACTTTAGTGAAAAGGGTACTCTACAATGGCTGGCAGAATTTAGTTGGAAAAACCTTTCTAGAAGATCACATGGCGTATGTATAATTTATTTTGAGATATGTGTGAATCTTAAGTTGGTAATTATTCTACTATGGTAAAGCAATGAAATAATTAAATACATAAGTACACATGTATTATTACAATGTTATTTATACATGTGAAAACATTAGAAACAATATATACACTGACTGATAATTTTTAAAATTATGGCAGAACAGTTATAAAATGGAATGTTACCTACCCATTAATATCATGCTGTAAAAATTAATGACTTAGGAAATACTCGTAATATACTGATCAATTTTAAAAAACTGGTTAGAAACACTCAATATAGTAGGATCCAAACTTGGGAAAGTAGAAATCACATCTCTATATACAGAGAACATGTGAAATTATTTAAACCATGTTTATCAATCAGAGGTCATTCTTTTTCATTTTCTTACTTAATGCTTCCCTGATTCATACATTTCCTAAATTATTCAGCACGTATCTATGGAGTTTCTATTATGTGCCCTAGAGTGCACTAGGCATAGATGTTCATCAGAAAACAAGAATCAGGTTTTCTGTCCTCACAGACCTTAAAACCTTAGAGTATCTTTGTCCCTATATGCATTCCTGGAAATTCTGACAAGCCCTTCTTGGGGCATGCTCTACCCTCTGAAGAATGTTTAAGAGTTCATATGCATTTTTGGAAATATATATATATGTGTGTGGGTGTGGAAGTGTATGATATACATATATATATATATATACATTTATTTGGTATGATATATATATATAATAATTGATAAATAAAATATTTAAAAGTTTAAATTAATTCATTCATTTTAATGATCAAATTTACAGTGCCTACTACAAATAAGACTCTCCTCTGGACCAGTCAAGAGATCCAATCCCTTTGTACTTGGAGTATGTGTAGTGCAATAGGTTCCGAACTTTTGTCCTCTGATGGTATCTCATCTACCAAATGAAAAAAGCTGTAGGTATATATATATATGGAGTGACTGCAAATGGTAACAAAAGATTTTGTATTGTAAATTTACTTTTTGTTGTTAAAATATCTTTTGTTACCATTTGCAGTCACTCCATCAAAACACACATGCAAGCAAAAAAAAAATTCTAAATCTAACAAAATGTGCACAAGATCTGTATGCCAGAAACTGAAATATGCTAATAAAAAGAAATCAATGAAGAGTTAAATAAATGGATAGGCATTCCATGCTCATAGAATCGAAGACTCAGCATAATAAGGATGTCAATTCTCCTCAAATGGATCTATAGGTTTAATGGAATTACTATAAAAATCCAAGCAGAACTCTATGTAGATATAAATAAACTGATTATTAAATAATTAAATATTAAATAAATACATGGAAAGGCAAAGGAGCTAGAAAAGCAAAAACAGTTTTGAAAAAAAAGAATAATATATGAATGGATAAGTAAATGGGTGGAGGAAAGCTTAAGACTTAACATGTAATTAAGATAAAATGAGAAGTTATCGAGTGTTTTCTTTCTTTGGAGATTTTCAGACTTGGGGCTCCTCAGGGGACAGAGGTTTGGTCATCTTGTCCCTTTCTCATCTTTCTTAGAAGAGTCTAACGCAACCTCTGCCCAAGCATTAGATATAACTGCTAGCAGAATTTTGGACAAAATTTGTTTAAATATAGTATTAGTTAGCCAATTTGCCAAAGTATTTTTCTGATGCAAAGTACCAGAAATCTGTTAGGTTTTATAAAGGGTATTTATTTGGGGTAGAAGCTTACAGTTACCAGGCCATAAAGTGTAATGGAGTGTGGAAGTTCGGTATTGTTTATGAATTCCAAAAATAGATAATGGATTATGTTTGTAAACTGGTCTGTTCCTCTGAGCATATTAGATTGGATTGGATTCAGAGATTTTACTCTTACTTGATTAAATTATGGTTAAGGGTTTGGGCCACATCAGTAGGATGTTGAGTATCTGCCCCCTCAGTGGGCAGGGACTCACAGAGAAAACGACATGGCAGAGGAGAGAGTTTGAGTTTTGATCCTGGAGCCCAGGAAGTTAGCACACAAGAGAGAGGGCTCCATTAAACATAGCAGAGGCCCCGGGAAAAGAGACAAGCCATTCACCTGACAGTTTACAGCTGGCCTTGTGGAGAGAGCTGAGAGAAACAAGCCCCAGGAGAGAGACAAGACTTGTCCCACCCTGCAGCTGAGATTGGAAGAAGCTGAGATCACAGAGTCTTGGGAGGAGGAGGAAGAGTGACCCTTCACAGACATTGCCCGCCATCTTGCGTCAACACGTGGCAACAGACTCTGGGTGAGAAAGTATCTCTTATGGTACCTTGAGTTGGAATCTTTAGGGCTTTGTGACTGTAAGCGCCTACCCCAAATAAATACCTTTTAGAAAAACCAGCCGATTTCTGGTATTTTGCATCAGCGCCCCTTTGGCTGATGAATACAAACATTATCAAAATAAAAATACTTCAGATATTCTAAAACAAAAATCTACTTGGTCAATGAATGTTATTTCCCCCTTTAAAGCAAATGCTGGGTTTTCTCATGGACAGAAAGCAAAATGTCCAGTATTAGACAAAACCTGTCAGATCCTATTTGTTTAAAAAACACAGCAAAAATCTGAAGATATCAAGAGGGAAAGGAACCTACATTTATTGACCACTTACCATATTATAGATATTATGTGAATGCCTGAAAAAACTATCTTGAAAGTTGAATAATAGTATTCCACTTTTACAGAGAAAGAGGCTGAAGTTCAGAAATTTTCAACTACTTTCCAAAAATCACACAGTTCACAAATGACCAAGTAAAGTCCCTCCCAGGTTAGTCTGTCACTCCAGATGTTCTCCAAATATAAGATATTATGTCCTTAAGAAGCTAAACCAAGATTTTGTACAAAAAGTAAGTGGGGGTAGCTAAATGTCATATAAAGAACTTGAAACAGAAACCCAAAGACCAGTTCTAATCCCCAATCCAAACATTTGTTAGAACAAGTGCTTTAACCTTTTGGTTTCCATGCACTCCTCTGTGCCTATTTTGATAGGGTTATTGAGAAAAGTGAAAGAGACAATGAATATTAGAGCCTTTTGAAAACGTTCGAGTCATAAATAAATGCAAAACAATATTACACATTTAATATAATAATTCAATAAGTGAGATCATGGTTTTAATAAATAGATGGGAAGATTTCGAAATAAATTTTAGATACAGATATATACAGATGAACGAACATTTCCTAGCTCTAGCTGCTATCTGCCGAGACGGCCAAGAAGCAATTTCTCTCTGGTTATGATGTGCACATCCAGTGCCCTGATCTTAGTTTGTAAATTTCTGTGAAAGAGAAAACACTTTCCAGTGCTGAGGCAGAAAAACTCCAAGATGAACCTGGAGCATCTTGGTGTGCCAGCAAGTAAGGAAGTACTCAGGGAATAGTGAGGACGTGTCCAACTGACACAGGGGGTAGATTAAGGAAGCACCCAGTGGCCTCAAAAAAGGATAGTAACAGAATATAACCCACTGAATGAAACAAGAATGCTGAAGTCCATACTGTTATAAAAAGGAGTCGAAGGAAAAGCTACTTATAGTGGAATTCTAATTCTTAAATATGGAAGGAATGCTGGAATTAGACAATCACCAATGGAAGCTAAAACAGAGTTTTATGAGGAACAGTATATTTACATAGACTCAAAATATCTCTCCCTACATTACTAACTACAAAATGAGAAAAAAAAGGAATTTTACAGTGGAGAAATCTGGTAGTCAATGTTAGCATCAAAAGTGGGACAAACCAACAACAGGCATCCTAACCAGGTGCAATGAAAAGGACAAACCACACTTCTGTGGTATTCCTGCCCCAGTATGTAACCTGAATTTAATCACGAGGAAACATCAGAAAATCCCCAACTGAGGGACACTCAACAAAATAACTACTCAATCTTCAATAATGCCAAGGACAAAAAAGACAAAGAAAGTTATGTAACTATTCAACAATGAAGTTGTCTAAAGAGACCAAATAACAAAATCCATTTTGTCACACTGAATTGGATCCTGAACTGGGAGGAAAAAAGCTTAAAAAATATTAATGGGACTAGTGAAAAACTTGAACACAGACTGTGGAATACATAATAGCATTGTATTAATGTTAAATTTTCTCATTTTGATCAATATACTAGGACTATGTAGGAAATGTCCTTGTTTTTAGGAATTACATATGAAGAATTTAGGGGAAAAGGCATGGTGTTTCCCACTTATTCTATATACAGAGAAGGATAAAGCTAGTGCTGAAAAGTATAAACAATTGGTAATTCTGGGTAAAGTTTAAAGGAAAGTTACTTGAACTATTCTTGCAACTTTTATGTAAGTTTAAGATTATATCAAAATGATGATGTGATCATGATTTATAAATTCATTTTAAACTTGTTGCATCATAAAAAAGAAGCTTCTTAACTGACAAATTTCACCAATATTCTGGGAAAACAGGCAAGACTGTTAATATAGAAAGTCAGGAAGTATTTACTGCTTACCATACTGTCTCTAAAGGGCTAAACCCATTACAAAAATGTTCCTCTGCATGGAAATTACATAGGAAAGTTCTAATAAGAGGTTCTTTAAATACTTTTTATAATCAATACATTCAAATTTCCATCTTTGCCCAATTAAATCAAAATATAATAATTATGAATGGACCGTTACCTAATCAAAAAGCAGAAGATTATTCAGCTAAATAAGGTGTCAACAGAAGAGAGTACACAGATGAACCTATTTAAATAGCAGTCATTTAGGCAGGTAATCACTAATAGTTATATGTCCAAAGCATGTAATTACAGAACTAATTCTCTTGGGTCTGATTTCAGGCTCAACCAGTATCTTGCTGGTATCTTTCATGTAGCTTTATACAAGGAAGGACTATCTGGGTCAGTGTGACTCAAACTTTCTAGTGAACTAAGAACTTACATTTCTTACTGAAAATTAAGGAGCCAGCATTCTAGTTTATGTATCAGTTTCGATGGGTGGAATTACACAAACCATTAACCCAGAGACCAAATGTCTCCTGCTGCAATAACAAATGAGGTTGTATACCTGAAAATTCTAATGATCAGACCCCGGGCCACTCTGACATTTTTTAGGGCAAAGTTACCATTAGGCCATAATTAGGCATCAAGGCAATCTCCCCATGTTTGTGGCATGTAGTGGAAAACTGTGGGTATTTTTGGTTTTATCTGTTTTCTGGTAACAACAATCAGGTTTTCCTTTGGGAAACTATTCCTCTCCCATCTTTACTTTGCAACTTTCACGGGGTGACACATCATCTGATTTTAAGCCAAGCCAGTTCCTTTATCCCCCTTAGATTTGTTAAATAATGGGCAGCTACCCCAATCCAGTCCAGTGAGCGTCATCTCTCTGACTTTTGTAATTATCTCTGGGACAGAAGCATTCTCTTTTCCCGGGGGCGGCCTGGAGTTGCTGGTTCCTATCTTGCTACAGCTGTCTGTGAGTGAAGCTCACAAGTGGAAAACAGGGCTGGAAGCTGGTAAAATACAAAGTCACAGTATCATTTATGCACCTGGATTCGGCCATGCCAAGAGCCAACTATGTTAACCAGAAAAAAAAAAGAAAAATCCCTTTGTTGGCTTACAACTGTTCAGGCTAGATGTGTCTCATTTTTAATCAAGAGATTCCTCTCTGATATATATCTTCAAACTGCAAACTCCGAAACCATTATATGCTTGAAAATAAAATCGCTTTCTGAGAAATCACTGATAATGTTAGATTCTTTAAAAAAAAAAAAATGCATCTCTAACTACTTTTCAGTCAGCACTTTGTTTTTATTAAAATGATATGTGATGCAAGTTCTTCCATTGTTAGAATGATAATAAGTCTACTTTAGTCCATAGTTGGACCCAAGGTCCTCTAGAATATTTTGAGAGGCAAGGGGCAGCAAAGCCTGTGGCTGAGACAACACTGCCTCAAAACAAGGACAATTCCTTTTTCTCCTGAGGACACAGCCAGACCACATGTGGGAGAGATAACCAGTGAACAACCATTTCTGGTTCTTCTCTCCTTCCTGGGCACATGTGAAGACTACCTTCCTAGTCCCTGTGCAGTTAGATATGATCATCTGATGAGTTCTAGCCAATAAACATGGCATTTAAAGCTGCTGTTCAACTAGATCCTGATGATGGAGCCACAAGATGAAAGCACCTTGGATCCTTGAGTCACTGCATGGAGGTCAACTGCCCTAAGTTGTTGCTCAAATTGTTTTCAGATTGATCACATTATATTAGAATTTCGGCAAATGGGCAATAAACTTCTCTTATGTTAAGAATGTATGGGTATATTTGTCACCAAGCATAGCCTGCCTAATTTAGCCTGACTATGAAACTGTATTTCTTACTATCCCTTGCAGTTAAGTGAGTCCATGAGACTTAGCTTTGGTCAATGGAATGTGGGTGGAAATGTTGTGTGCCCCTTTCAAGCCTGGAATAACAATAACATGTTATTGTCATAACATGTACGATCCTCCACATTCTTTCTCTTCTATCACTGGCTTGAGGTAGGAGATCTAGCAAATGACTCTGAGGCCCTCAAAATCACAATGCTCTTTGGTTAAAATGGCTTGGGTCACTGAATGATTTTGTGAGTAGAGCCCCAGCCCTGCCATCAAATGGCACTAAACTGTGATGTGAGCAACAATTATACTACAACTATGGGGCGGTTTATCTTCTCAGCTAGTGCACTGTGACTATTAAAACGGTGGGTGATTCTAAGGTCTGCGTATAAGAACATTGTTTAAAAGGACTTGGGGCTGTGGAAGTTGTGGCTGTGGACAGAGTATCAACAAATTGCACTCATCCTCAGATGAAGTCACTAAGTGCTGGCGATGCTGGGGCCCACTGGGATCCAAATGTTTAAGACCTGGGTGATCTTCCAGAGCTTTGCCTCTGTGGCACTGTGAATCCTTAGTGATGGGAATAAATCCATGGGCCTTTACAAGGAGTAGGAGTGGACATACCAAGTTCCAAAACAGGATAGCAAATAGATACCATCTGGTAGGTCAGTACTGACTCCTTTACTTGGCTGCCTGGACCAGTATGCTGAGAATGGCTCAGAGACAGAACTAAAGTTTAGTGGGAAAGTGTGGTTTAAGCCATCACTAATGTCAGCCATAGACAAAGGAGTAAGGAATGCAGGCATCCTTGATCTTTACATGTCATTTCTGTACCAGAGCTTCCTGGGATTTCTTGTGCAAGTAGCCCTGTACTGAAGGACAGGGGTCCTCTGGGTTTCCCAGAGAAGATGCAGGACAATCAGGTTGAGAAATACTTGAAAACACCTTCAAAAATTGTGGGACAGAGGCTTAAATGAGTCCATATGCTTGCATAACTTGAGACACCATATAGAGACCAGAAACAAACTGGCCTTGAATGGGGCACTTGAAACAACTTTATGCCTGGTACAGAAAAAGGAAATGGCCAGCTTTGCTGGAAAATACTGCCTTGGAGGAATGGGGTCTGCCATCTCCAGGATGGATGCACAAGAACACTCATTCCTCTAGGTGGGAATCTTGTCAGTTTTCTTTACTTTCATATATTAGGCATCTATACTATCGCTTTCGATAATATTGGATATTGGCCCTGAATGAAAATTCTTTGAACAAATGAATGAATGAATGAAAAATGGCAGGGAAACTCATCAAACAATGGATAGTTGGAAATCCAATTCTACATGCTTAGATCCTATTTTGAGAACAACAGAAGAATCAATGGCAGGGAAGATCATAATTAAATTGTTGGAAGAGCTCTAAAGAATCTTTTTGAATCCTGGTGAGTTTATGACTTTCCACCAATGAAGAAGGAAGGATCTGGGGGCTGCCTGCTCTGTGCAGCAGCAGGAGTAGTAGCAGAATTCCAGATGTTTTGCTTTGCCCAAGGCACTGCTGAGTACAGCTGTAGGGCATTTAGTCCTCAGGAAAGAGTATTCTCTGTGTTACGGAGACCCTTCTCCCTCTTCATTCTTGATAAAAAATGTAGCCCTTAGTTCTAGTTCCTGGATCAGATGACATTTTTCTTATCTCTGTCTTTTAGGTACAGCTGAGAAAACTGTACCTTTAAAATTGAACCAAACAATCAGAAGCACTTTACTCGGCTCCTCTTCTGAGGTGGCAGGCAGCAGCAGCAGCAGGCGAGTGGCGTTTTGACTCTCTTCTATCAGCTTGGCCTGGCTTTATTAGTGTTTTTATCAGAACTGAGCAGCAATAACTGGTTTGGAAATAAGGATGTACTAAACTACATTTGCTTTATTTTAATATAGTATCTTTCGCAGATATTGTAAACTAAAGTGCATTTGTGGCTACCGTCTCCCAAACCCTGAGGCCACCAGGCAGTATCCCAAGGATCCTACGTAAGTGAAGCTATTTCTGAATATAAAGAGCTTGACCCAGCTTCGGCAGTTGCGTGGACAGATGTGTTTCTGTACACGCCAGGTGCAGTGTTCTTAAGCTGTACATAAAAAAATGCAGTGCCTTTCAGTAGCTGATGTTTTCTTTGCCCTTTTGAAATGAGCTGTTAGGTTGCAGTTCAAAAGAAAATTCCCAGAGGAAGGATTCAGATTAAATAAAGTATTTATTGGGCTGCCTATACAAACTGAAGCTGATCTAAATAAGATATCGAGGGTGAATGTGTTTGAAGTCACAAAGGAAGATTTAGTTAGATATTTTCATGTGCAAGATTTCCAACACTCTGGGGTCACAGTAGGAGCAGTGAAAGAAAAACATGAATAAGGATGATGACTTAGGATTCAACGGTACTTTTTTTGGAAGCATGTTCATATGTTTACTACCTCCCTTTATAAACTGATAACACTGAGGGAGTAAATAGGGAAGATGTTACCTACTAGTTTATCAGTGCAAAATAGACTCAAGAAGTGAATTCAATTCAAATACGTATTTTGAGACATGGTGCAAGCCAGATTTCATATATTTATCTTGACCCTCAGTGCAGTGTTCTTCTGTCAGGAGACATCATAAAGCACTGTGAATAAGATTTTAAGGAAACTACATTAGTTTTTTTTTAATGAAGCTTTCATATATGCCATTTTATATCATCACATAACCTGCAGAACTGTGTGGGAGAGAGTGTGGTCTACAATGTGAACTATGGTCCAGGCTCAGTGGCAAAGCCCCAGGATGCGTTTATCAATTGCAATAAATGTGCCACACAAATGAAGGATGTTGCTTACGTGGGAGGGTGTGGGAGGTGTGGGGAGCGGGGCATATGAGAATCTCTATATTTTTTGTGTAACATTTATGTAATCTAAGTATTTTTTAAAAAATAAAGATATATATTTTAAAAAATGAAGCTTTCAGCTTGTAATGACAAAAACAAACACAAAAATTATAGTTTATAAATATTTTTGAATGGTCTACATAGTGGAACTGACGCATGTTAATTAAGAAGCCCAAACAAGGAGGCAAACTCTGAAGTATAAAATAAATAAAAGCAAGTTTCACCTTTACACATGGGTTAGAAGATTGCTACTGCAGTTGTGGTCCATGGGCCAGCAGAATCAGCATCACTAGGAAGCTTACTGGAAATGAAGGAACTTAGCTCCAACCCAGACTCAGTCAATCAGAATCTGCATTTTAACAAGATGCCAGGTGATTAACATGTCCTTTAACATTTAAGAAGCACTGGGTTACACACTATATAATATAATGCATGTTAAAGCTAAGACAGCCTTAGTTCAATTCAAAGAGGATAGAATATGGGGCAATTAATACCAACGGTCTTTAAGTTTCAGAGTGGTGCTGTTTAAGCTTCTTCCAATATAGACTGATGATTCTAAGCAAGGTATGGAAGTTTCTAACCCTTTGCATTTAGAAACCACCAAGAAGTGATATATAACCCCAGACAAAAAGGAACTGGGAAATGCTGTGTTATTTGAAATTAAGTTTTTTTTTCCACCTGGCAGAAAGGAAGTTCAAAACAGAATTTAATTTCAGGTATAGGAAAAAAGTAGAGAAAGTTATATTTCTTCTCACTTCTGAGTTTGTAGATTTTTTTCCCCACAAAATGCATAGATTATTTTTCCCACAAGAGAAAGAACTGGATGAATGAAGTAGAAGGAGGGATTTCAAGTTCTCAGGATACCTCTCTCATAATAGCTCTTTCAATTACATTCCTTTCATTTTTTTCTCATGTAGATGTTTTTTTGTACCCCCACCCCCACCCCAGCCCACATGTCAAAAAATATGGTCTCTAGAGGTTTCTTAATTCCCGGATAGAATCAATTTCTGGAGAAGTGACTGTTTGACCCAGCTGGGATCTTTTGCCCACTCTTGAGCCAATTAACATAGCAAGACTGGGGAATCTCAATTTGTTCTTATGAATTTTCCTGCTGTATCCATGTAGATAGTGGGAAATACAAAAGAAGTGCCCAGAAAGGAAAGGCAGAAGGCAAACAAACCACATGTCTTCACTACATGTACTAAGGATCACTTTCTAGCCACCAGCTTCTATGTTGAGATAATTATTGGGAATAACAACCTAGAATAGAAAACAGAAAATCAGCAAAGGCTTAAACCCACATGATTTCAACTTGCCATGTTAAAAACAAATGAACAAACAAAGTTTGGATCAATATTCAAAGCTTGTATGGCAATCTCCTGCTTAGTGAGACTCCAAGTAGCTCGCAGACTTCCAGCCCATACCTCTGATGGTGTGTGTTCCTTCTTAGCAAGATCAAGCAGGTTACTGACCATCCCATAATGTCCATGTTCCAACCAGCAGGAAAGACATAAGGAAAGGCATGCCCTGAACTTAGAATTAGTTGCATCCATAACTTATGCTTACATCCTTGGTCAAAAGTTGGTCACTTGGCCAAATATAGCTGCAAGACAGACTGGAAAATTTAGCTTTAACTAAATATATATTATATATATATTTAAAACTGTGTGTGTTGGGAAGGTGCAGTTGTTATTAATGCAGACAGGAAGGGAGGATATTGGGGAAACCGAGCAGTATCTGAAGTATTGGTCTCCCCCAGAATAGATACCATGTAGTTATTTTAAAATAGACTTCCCTTTTCTGAAGGCAGTTTCTTGGGCATCTTTGAATGAAGGTATGATTGGGGTATATATCATCGAAAGGGAAAATGGTATCACCCTACAGCAGGGATGACAAACTTTTTCTGCAAAGAGCTAAAGAGTAAATCTTTTAGTCTTTGTGGGTCAGAGGGGCTCTTTGGCAACTACTCATTTCTGCCCTTGTAGCACAAAAGAATAATGGGTGTGGCTACCTTCCAATAAAATCTGACTTACAAAAACAGTGGCTTGGGACCTGATTTGACCCTGGGGCTCATCGTTTGCTGACGCCGTCCTATACAATAATGTCATTTATCTCTTGCTGGTCTACAGGCTGACCAGCCAGTTAATGTCAGAAGAGCAGAGTATGTGCAGAATGAGGGGGAAGAGAACTGAGCAATGAGATTTCTCATTAAACCATAGCTGATCTGATGACCAAATATTGTCACTGAATATACAGGGGGGAAATGGCATTAAATGGTTCTATAGGTGCTTGTAACATTTCTTCAGCTTTAGCCTGTAAAACACATCTTTCATGTAACTGCATCATTACATGACTTCCATTAATTTCACTTTACTGCTTTTAGAAATATCAAGAAGGTCTGCTCAACCCTCTACCAACAACTGCAATGAGAACAGACAAAAAAGCAACAAAAACAAAAACATAGTCTCTTTTATTTGCTATAGCTTAGGCCTCTCTCAGTACAGGTTAGCATATTGATAAAGAGTCTCATAAGAGACTTCAGAACTTGTACTGCAAGTAGATTCTCTTTGACTGCTAGACACATGCAAAGCCTTCTGTCAGGACTGACTGACAAGGTAACTGTTCCAAGGTGGATTATCATAGCAAATGCCTGTTGTAAATGGTATTACGATGTGGACCGGGAGCTGTTTGGAGTTGTAGTGAGTAATTTTGTTCAAACAGGATGCCCAAGGCAGGCTGACAGAAGGTTCAACATGAGAAGATCTGATTGTGCAGGAGGATTATGAAAATGCTTTCTATTCTCTGTATATGAACCTAACACTGAAACCCATTATTTACAAATTACTAGTTTATCATCCGGAAAGACATGTGGGTGAATGGTTGCTGACCAACGTTTGGGTTGAATACCTTGTTTTGTCCTTTGAATTATGTGAACATAATCTTATTTGTGAGGATAAAAATGCATTTATGAAAATAAAAATCTCCAATGACCACATAAAATCCAAATCCAGAAACTATATTTACTTGTTCCATGACGATGAACAAACTGAATTCTGGTTTCTTATTACCCACTATGTATTTTATGTATTACCTCAGGTTCTTAAAAGCAAAGGGCCATTTACTGATCTGACTGCAGAATAAAAACATATTGGATTTCTTGACATTTTTTTCAGTGTCTCTTCTTGAAAATAAAAAGGGTAATGTGTTTATTATAAACTGTTTTGCACTCTTGAAATTTTCACTGAGTACATGAACTGGAAACTTGTGTGTTGTATCACTGTCTACATACATTTTTCAGGTAGTCAATAAAGCAGACCAAATTAGAATCAAAGTATTTTAACAGAATAAGGTATGCTGGATGCTTTTTCTTAAACATGGTTCAAATATTTTTATATCAGGAGAAGCAGTAAAATGAAATAAATTAACAGTCTAATATAATTAAATAGGAGATTATGATAAGCAATTTTGGGTTTCTGTATTTCTTTTGCAATTAAAATCCATAATAATTACATGTATTGGCTAATATCCAGCATTATTTTCAAGAATTATTGTAAATTAATGAAACTTTAATGAAAACCAGCTTAATTTACTAAGTCAATAGAGGAAAGAAAGATACTTCTGAAATGATATGTAATTGCTTTAAAACGCGTACCATAAATAACTTTCTCCTTGACTACTGGATATTACAAATGCAATCTTCTCTCAATATTGACTGACCAAGTAACTTTCTAAAGTAAATTTATTATAGCAACTCAGCATTCAAATAGCTACGGAAGAGTTTTCTGTGGGCAAACATTTTAAATAGATATTTGACAATAAATGTTTTACTAATGGTCAATAAACACATGAAAAATACTTAGCATCTGGCGTGAATTGAAATTATATTCATGATCTTGAATCCCCAAACTTGTAAACATGTTTTAACCACAAAATAAAGTGTAAAGAAATTACAAAAAACACCAAACATTCCAAGCCTATTGACTCCAAATAGAATGTAAACAACACATTTTTAAAATAAGTGATAACCAGATATTTTTGTGAAGAAATGATATGGAATGACTTACAGCCAGTTACACTGGCACTTCTTATAGAAACTTGGTGAAGATTCTGCCCCAGTGAGTGTCAAATTGAGGCAGATCCAACTCAGGTCTCTAACTCCCGGCTTCAATGCCTGCTCAGTGCTATGAAGAAACTTGCCGATGCTGCTGACAGCTTGAGATTCTCCACTGACCCCTTGTGGAACCTGTCTCCTGAGTGCCCTCCTTAAACGTATTCCCCTGCAGTGCAGTGACTCTCAGACTGATGAATTTTAATGACTTTGACATCCTTCACCTTTATATGTTTTGTGGGCCCTGACCTGGTTATTGTCCATTAGACATATTGGAAGTGCAAATAAGTGAGCACATAAATTACATCAAGCATTTAAACTGCAGTCATGTAGAAACTGCTTTCAAATGCTAAGTTAATATGGATTTCGATCTGCTTTTGGTTTGTTACAACACCCATTGACAGGACAGCATCAATAGTTATCAGGGAAATGCAAATCAAAACCACAGTGAAATCCCATTGCACAGGCAGCAGAATAGCTAAAATTAAAAAGACTGATAACACCAAGTGTTGGTGAGGATATGGAACAAGTGGAACCTTCCAATATACTTTTTGTGAAAATGAAAATGAATACAACCGTTTTGGTAAAATTCTGGGAGTTCCTTATCTAAATATATATCTATTTCCTGTCCCAGGAATTCAATTTGGAATTTGATCAAGAGAAATGAAAATATATGTTCACCAAATGATAGGTAGAATAAGTTGTTGGGAACAGCTTACCTCTAAATGTTGGAGGGTTTCAAGGCTTGGTTCTTGGACATCTTTTCTTCTCCACTTATGCTAACTCCCCAGGTCATTCAACTAGCTAATCTCATGACTTAAATACAATCTACTTGCTTATGATTCCCAAATTCACATCTCCAGGTCCTGAAATCTCCCCTTACAACTATGATCCAACTGCCTATTTAATATTGACTCTTACATGTCTAAGAGGCATTGCAACTTCATATGTCCAAAACAAACTCTAACCCCTCCACCCCCACACTTGCTCCTTCCAGATTATTCACCAGTCCAACAACTGGTAACTCCATTGATCAAGTTACTAAGACCAAAGTTTTCACGGCATCCTGTTCTCCTGTTTTACTCTCATAGCCCACAATCAATTCATCACCAAATCCTACTGACTCTCGACCTTCAAAAGCATGCTCTGAGTCCAACCACTTCTCACCTCCTCCACTGCTACCACCTGGTCCAAGCCACCACCATTAGGCACCTGGACACCCACCCTGCTGCATCACTGGTGACCCTACTTTCTACAACCAGTGCAAGTCTTTTTTTTTTTTTTTTCTTTTTTTGCAGTCAGCTCAGCTTTATTGCTGCAAATAAGCAGTTTACACACACAGTACAATAAAACTATTTAATAAAAGAAGAAAATAGGCTTAGCAGATGCTGCACATTTTAGGTAATTGGTTTTATTTTTTTTATTTTTTTTAAATAGTTTATTGAACTATCTCATTCATACATGAACATACATAAACAGTAAGTGTTCAGTAAACATTGTGAACTTACAAAAAAAACCATGCATAACATCATACAGGGCTCCCACACATCACCCCACAACAAATACTTTGCATTGTTGTGAAACATTTGTTAACAAATTATGAAAGAGCATCATCAAAGTATTACTACTAACTATAAGTCCATATCTTACTCCCCTTTATTTTTTTAAGGATTATTTATTTATTTATTTACTTTTATCCATTTTTACCTCCCGTCCCCCACCCCCCTCATTTTTGCTGGGCAATTCTCTGTGTTCGTTTCCTGCCCTCTCTTCTCATCCTTCTCCTCCTGTCTTCAATGGGATTCGATCCTCGGAACCTCTGATGTGGGAGAGAGGCGTCCTACCACCTGAGCCACCTTAGTTCCTGGTTTTTCGGTGCGTTTCATCTTGGCTCTCCCTTGTGTCACCATCCTGTTACGTCATCATCTTGCTGCATGGCTCACAGGGCCTGATGGTGCACCCATGCACAGGGCCTGGGGGGCTCAACCATTTGCGGGGCCTTATGGCACACCCATGCACGGGGCCTGGTGGCCCACGTGCCTTTTATATTTTTCTTTTTTTAATTTTTACCAGGAGATTCCAGGGATTGAACCCAGCTCCCTCCATATGGGAGACGAATACCCAACCATTTGAGCTACATCCATCCCCCTGCTATATCTCTTAAGGTTGACCAAAGATACCTAGAGTTACAGTCTTTTCCCATCAGGATGATCATATAATAAATGAGGCTTAGCTTATCACCAGCATTCCAAAAACCAGACCTAGGGAGAAAAACTAGGTCTGGGGACACATGCATGGTTTCTAATATAGCGAATGTTTAGCCTACCCTGATTATCACAAAATCAGGACTGCGAGAATATTCTCATGTGAGTCAAAATCAGGACAGTGAGAATATTCTCATGTGAGTCTTTCAAATAAAATCTGATCATAATACTTCCCTGTTCTAAACCGTCCACTGGCTTTCCATGACCCTTAAAACAAAATCCAGCCTCTTTATCACAGCATGCAAAGTCAGGTAGCTAATCCACAAGTGCCTCTAGACCTCATCTTCTACCATCCCTTTCCTTAGTCACTCTCTCCCAGCACACAGGCACCCCAGCTCTTTCATGAACCTTCCGGAAGCTCATTCTTGTCTCTAGGTATTGGATCTTTCTCTGTGCCAGGACTGCTCTTTTTATTTTGGTCTCATCTTAAAGGCCCTCATCACTCCCGTATTTAAAATAGCATCCTCTTTCTTCCAGCAGGCACACATTCTCACTTCTCTTTCCTGTTTTATTTACCTTTCTAGAACTTCTCACTATTTGACTTATTATTTATTTAGTTTTCATTTTGCCTGTTTGTTTTTTCTATTGCCACTAGAATGAAAGCTCAAGAGAGTTGGAACTTGGGAAAAAAAAAAAAAATAGAGTAGTCCTTGGTAGCTAAAAAGCTTTGCTGAATGTGTTGAATTCATGAATAAATAAATGAGTGTGTTTGTAACCCTAAATTTTCCTATCAGGACCCCTTGGGGAGATTTAAAATAGAGATTCCCAGGTCTAAACCTTTGGAAGGTTTACCACAATATATCTGTTAGTTCTGATATATAGGCTGGATTTGAAAGCACTAAATTAGAATCCAATACCTGACATTGCAGACATCTCTGTGGTATTCACTAAGTGATGGTGCTATTGGTGCTGATTATCTGAGATATTTCTATCTTCCTGTAACTGCATCTGTTACTTTGTTCATTCTGTGATCACAGCACATGGTTTGGATTCTTAACTACTAGTTACTAGACTATGGGTTTTACTGTTTCAAAATTGCTAACACATTGTCTTTTGATAAATTCTACCTCGTTTCCCATCATGGATAATTCATTTTGTGGCTCTTCAATTACCCTGGATGCATCTTCCTATCTGATGCTGCTGAAATGGATTCTAACACCTTTGCACACCCATGTCTTTCTCTGAGAAAGGTTCAGTAATGTAACAGTAAAAGAAGGAAAGACAGAATCTTTCTTCAACTGAAATTCTGAATTTTGTTCATGCCAAGAGGGCATTGTTCTCTTGCCAAGCAAGTGAAATGCAGTCTGTGCTAAAGGGGGCTTTGTTAACAAGCTGCAGACAGCCGTACTTTTATTATTTAATAATTAATTAATTAATTTCAAAGCTCAGAACTTCTTAAAGGACAAAAAAGAAGGCATACTTTTAAATCTCTTAGAAGGAATGTGGTGCCAAAGAGGGTCTGGTCAGTAGCTTCCCAGATGTACAACACAGACCTCTGGGGAATCAGTTATTAATAAATGTACAAAATTTTTAAACAGTTAAAGCAGGCTTGGCTGTTTAGAAAAATTCAAAATATATGTTCAATATTTTATGAAAGCTGTGAGTGGTAATATTTGATCTGATATGTTCTCATTGAGAAAAATGGGAGGGTTGGGAAGATTAAAACAGTGCAGTGATGACTTGTGAGACTCTCCATGTGGCATTTCATTATTCAGATGCTGCTTCATAGCATGGAAGAGAACCTACTTCTATGAGATTGCTGTGGAGGAGAAATCTGCCACAGAATGACTGGCCTGAAATTATTCCGCACAGGAAAACCTCCAGATCAGTTTGCCAGATTTAGACAATAAAATACAGAGGGCATAGTTGAATTTGAATTTCAGAAAAACAAAGATTTTTAAGCATGACCATGCCCCATTAAATGTTTGGAACATATTTATAATAAAAATATTTGTTGTTTATCTGAAATTAAAATTTCAGTGGGAAGTCTGGATTTTTACCTGCAACCCTAATCCTAAAACAAGTTAAAGTAACCCAACTCTATGGCACACCTAAGTTTTAAGGTCCCAAATATTCCTTAGTAAAAGACTCACAGTGTCAGGACAAAGGTGAGGCCAGAGAGGCACCTAGCATTTATGACTCAAGAAGGCACTCACTCCCAAAGTTGCCCAAGTACAGGGCCGCCACTTGCAACACCCTGAGTGTAGGTACTGCCTTAAATTTTGTGTCCTAGGCTCTGAACTTGTCTCACTGTAGTTTGGGTGCTGGACATGGGTTTGTAATTCATTTACATCACCTTTTTCTTAGTCAGATTGAGGTAAAACAGCGAAGAATAACCTTTTCCCAAGCTTACCAAAAAGTTTTAATTTTATTTCCCCATGGGTGCAAACTACTCCATCCCTCATTACTATAGTAATGTGAAAGAGGAGTAGGCATTCAATTTTTCAATAAAATCTTTCTGACTACTCATTAAGTAATACACTTTATGCTCAAAGCTAAGAGAATATAGCAACAAAGGAGAACTTCAAGAGCTCTACACTCAGGTGGCTTATATTCTAATGGAGAAAATTAACAAACCAATGAAATAAAGTGGGTAAAATGGTAGAAAGTGATGCAGTTGACATTGGAGTGGGGGGTAATATTTGACCCACGTCATAAAAATCTCAGGAAAGAGGGGTTTAAGCTCAAAAATAAAATTAATAAAGGCAGTGAGAAGGGGAAAACTTGGTGCTTTTAAGGAAAAGGAGGACACTTGTGCATGAAATCAATGAGGGTGGAGGGGCATGAGATGAGGTTGGATGGGTGTACCAGGTCAACTACCATTCATGTGTGACTTTGTGCAGCAGTCTGGTATTATTTATGAATTCCAAAAATAGATAGTGGATTATGCTTGTAAATTGGTCTGTTCCTCTGAGTATATTAGATTGTATTGGATTCAGAGGTTTCACTTTTACTTGATTAAATAATGATTAAGGCTTTGATTGGTCACGTCAGTAGGACAGTGAGTCCCTGCCCCCTTGGTGGGCAAGGCCTCACAGAGAAACCACACTGCAGAGAAGGGAGGTTGGAGTTTTGATGCTGGAGCCCCGGGAAGTAAACACACAGGAGAAGAACACAGAGGAATAGAGATGGCTCCATAGACACAGCAGAGGCCCTGGGAAGAGAGAGAGCCTGATAGTCTACAGTTGACCTTGTGGAGAGACTAGAGCATCTGAGCCCAGAGAGGAACAAGCCCCGGGAGAGAGATGAGACTTATCCCAGCCTACAGCTGATATTGGAAGAAGCTGGGACCACAGAGCCTTAAGAGGAAGAGGGAGGCTGAACCCTTGCAGATGTCGGCAGCCATCTTGCTCCAACACGTGGCAACAGACTTTGGTGAGGGAAGTAACTTATGCTTTATGGTCTAGTAACTGTAAGCTTCTACCCCAAATAAATATCCTTTATAAAAGCCAACAGATTTCTGGTATTTTGCATCAGCACCCCTTTGGCTGACTAATACACTTGAAAGCCACAGCAAGAATCTTTGTGTCTTACTTGAAATGAAAATTGTAGTCTCTCCTGTTGTTAAGCAAGAAACTGGGGGGGTGGGGGGAATGTGAGTCAGAAAACAACAACAGAAAGGAAGGCAGAGCAAAAGCTTTGCAGTTAGCTTGGCTCCCAGTTCAAGACTTGCTAATAGCCTCCACAGAGTCTTTGAGTTCATGTCCGGCATTCTGCTAGAGATATCACCTCAAAAAGGAATTTCCTCATGGCAAAAGCTTCAATTCTGAATGATTCTATTTAACTTTATGACTCAGTTTCCCAGGGCCATGCAGGATTCATTGACAAAAACAAACAAACAAAAGTAAACAGCAAAACTGAGACTTTGTCCACAAAAGAGAAGAAATGCTTGTATGCCCACGTTGCCTCTTCTTACTTCCACTGCATCCTTCATACTCAGATGGCGATTGTAGACAGAAGTCTGGGCTTTAAAGTAGTAGAAATAAGATGTTAAGTAAAGGAAAAACACAGAATTTGTGCTTCAGTTATAACATTTATGATAAGCCCAGGCTGGATAATTCCTGTTTTCTCTCCTAGACAAGATGTTGCAAAGGAGCTTGGAAAAGACCTTACATCTTCCTCATGATCACAGCAGACTCCAGCTTTATCTGCTTCCAGATCGCTTTATGGGCACATGTCTAAAAAGCAGTTTCATTGGAAAGTTATTGTGGAGATAGGAAGGAAACACCTCCATAAGGAAGAATTTTTAAAAATTGAATTTCTAATGACATATTTGAGGGGCAACTGAAAGTGGAATTAGAGAATGTGAAATGAAGAATTTTGAGCAATTATGAATGAAGACATATTTCTTCATAAAGATATAATTCCTTGAGATTGTCAATCTAGCAACCCACACTGAACCAGCAAGGAATGACCAAAATTTAATATTTTAGCATGAGAATGAGAGTAGGTTATGATAAATGAATGTATATATATATATATTAGTATGATAATTAACATTTATATTTTGAAAAAATAATTTTTAACAGGAAAAGATAATGATATGGAGATATCAGAACTTGAAATATTTTACATGCTGTGTTGAATTTCTCTGGTCATTAAGACAAACCTGAAGAATTTTCTTATTTAATTGACAGCATTGAGTTAAGATGAGAGAAGACCCAATAATGTTTGCACATTTGTGAACACCAAAGCGAACTCTCTCAAAGGCACAGTTTGAGTTCACCAAGAGAAACCAAAGTTTCCACCAATTGCTATTTCCATTTGCTCTGGTTACTGAGTTTTCTCCTCACATTAAAGCTATTAAAATGAGAAAAAATACATAACAATGAAATAAACAGTAATCAAAAGCAAAACAACATGTGACCTAGTCAGTTGCAGCTTGGTGAAAGAATAGGATTGAGTATAATACCAAGGAAAAGCGGTTTCTTTTCTCCCAATGCGTCTTTAAAGCCAATTCCTGAGACACCTGGGTTTCAAAGAGAGATAAAGGTTATTTGGTTGCACAAGCAAAGGCCAGTCCCCTTAGATGGCCCAAACACTGCCTCCCTGATCTGCAGAAATTCTAATATTTATGACATCAAGGTGCTAATGAATAATTGGGGTGGAGCTGGACACAGGTTCCTTCCTTAATAAACATTAATGGATTGAACAAATTGGAGGTGGAACCCAAACCAGGGGGAGTTACAAAGTTACAATCATTTTCAGAGATCAAGGTTCTGAGACAGGCAAGTACAGAGTAGAGATCAGTCATAAGGTTTTCCATATGGATATTAAGCAGAGGAAGGTGGCATGGTTACCATCACAAAAGTAAGCTTACACAAGGGTGAGGTTAAGTCTAGAGTGAGCTGGCTAGAGAGGTGGGACCACTCTAGCCAGCTTCAGTAATTTCAGGTATTAAACTTTTGCTATTTTATAATATAAAGGCATCTATATAATGATTTAGTAATCATAATTAATTGTTAATTCGTAACCCTTGGCTACAAGTATGAGAAGAGTTTATTCTGCAGACCAATGATGCAATTGCAACAGGATGGATTTTGTTGAAAAAGGAAAATTTCACCAAGCCTATCTACTCAAGAAATTCCTGAGAACTGTCTGTTGCTCAGCTGAGTAGTAATAATAAACTCATGTTTTACAGACTCATGATAATGTACCCAATCTACTCGGGAACTCTCGATTGGCAAACAACGAATTTACTTCTCTTGATAGCCATAGTGAATTAGTGGTGGATATTGGCTATTTTACTAGTCTGCTGTTGAAATTGCTCTCTTGCCTTGCTATAGCCAAGGAGTTTGAGCTACCGTAAGGAGTTAGGGAAAGAGTATAAGATAAAAATAGGGAAGGGAAGTGGCTGTGGCTCAAGCAACTGAGCTCCAGTTTACCATATGGAGGACCCAGATTCGATCCCCAGGACCTCCTGGTAAAAAAAAAGAAAAAAGGCGGCCCAGATGGGCGCAGAGAGGCGCAGGGCCCCTGCGCAACGCAGAGAGGCTCACTAAAAAGATGATGATGCAACCAGACAGAAAAAAAAAAAAAGGAAAATCTTTCATAATAAGCACCCACTATTTTCACTGGTGATATGTAATAATTGAGGGACTTGGTTATTAAACACCAAGTAGTGAGTGCTGTTTTAATAAAGTGTTTTCTAAATAACTTAATGTCTTCTAAGTAGATTTTGATGGTTCCCCAGATGCCAATTTTACATATTTGGGCCCCACATAATAACTTTATTAAACATTTCAGTAGCATTCTAGTCTAAGATTTTTATGTGAAATTTTTCAACATTTTGTTTTATGATGTTCAGAAGTTTCAGAATTCTGAAGTCACTGTGAGAATGTCATGTCAATATTAAATGGAAAGTAGTTGATAGTATTGGAAGCTTAAATTTTAAAAATTCAACAACAACACTGTTTATTCTTAAGTTCAAATATAAGATGTGTCATTATTCAAGTCTCTGGTCAGATGTCACAGCCCTTCTACTTCCACTGCAATGAAGAAGCAATTACTAGGCCCTCCTGTTAGAAAACTAGACAAAATATATGAAACCACTGTTTAAAGACAATGGACTACAGGCAGTAGAAGAATGTGATCCATGAGAGAAAGGAAACAAAGGAGGTGAGCTCTATGATTTCCCGGACTTTCTGTCTGGAGGAATTTTCTGACCACAGGTGGGATGAGGGAGACCCAAATAGAACTCAGCAGTCTTGTTGAATTAAGGATATTTACTGTCTGTCCCATTAGAGAAAAAAGTTTCTGATCCAAACTCTAGAGAAATCTTAAAAAAATAAAAAGAGGTATGTCTAATAAAGTCACAGTCAAGATAAAATGAAATTTAAAAATACACGATTAATCCAAAAGAAGTCAGAAACATAAAAACAAACCAAAAAATTAGGCAAATCAAAAACAAATAGCTAGAAGGTAGATTTAAAGTCAACCTTTGAATTATATTAAATATAAATAATATAAATATTCCAATTAACAGGCATAGGTTTTCTGTCTGGATAAGAAAAGCAAGACACAACCACATGCTAACTCTAAGAAACTCACATATATATAAAGACATAAATAGACTATAAGTAAAAGGACGGAAAAAGATGTAGCATGCTAACGCTAATCAAAGAAAATTTGGATGGTTATATTAATATCAGATAAAGTAGACCTCAGAACAATGAATATTATGATAAAAAGTGATATTTCTTAGTGATTAAAGAGTCACTTCATCAAGATGACATACTAATCTCAAATGTGCATTCACTCAATAACAGAGCTCCTAAATACATGAAGCAAAATTTGAAAGAAATGGGGAAAAAAGACATTTATAATTATAGTTAATTTCTGCACTCTCTTCTCAGTAATTGATATAATTAGTAAACTGAAAATCAGTAAGGATACAGAAGATTTGAACACTATTGACTAATTTCAACTAATTGTCATTTATAGAACATCTACGTAACATTAGGAGGATGCATTACATATATATTTCCAAGTGGATGTGAGACATTTACTAAGAGAGATCAAATTCTTGGTCAATAAAATAATAGTCTAATTAAATTTAAGAGGACTGAAATCATTTTGAGTATGTTCTCTGATCACAGTGGAATTAAATAAATGTCAATAACAGAATGTATCTTTAAAGTACACTAAACATTTGGAAATTAGACTTCTAAATAACTCATAGGTCAAATATGCAATAAAAAGGACAACATGTGATATATGAAATTTTGGCTCATCAAACTCAATAAAGTATGTACAAAACTAATTCATTTAGAAGACAAGAATTTGATTATATATTTTATTTTTTATCAGCAGTGCACCAAGCATTCTTTAAATATACTTTGATTTATACAGCTCTTTTGCGATACTAATCTGACATATAATATGATTTCAAAAGTGGATTTAAGGTCACCAAAATGGATAACAATTATTTTCAGTTTTAAATCTCTGAACTCCGAAAGCAGTGAAATTTCACCAACTAGTTCTTTTTATTTAAAGACTTTCTGGTCCTGGGATTGAAAAATGAGATCAGACTTTAAATGACAGTTTATTTAATTTTGATGTGCATTTGCTTTTCTAAGCCCCACAGTTACAGGACATAACTATTACTGAATATTTTCAGCTCTCTTTGCTCTGGACTATCTTCCTTTATTTCCATCAGTCAAGGTGATTTTTATGTCTTGCCTTTCCTGGTGCATTCAGTTGCAAGTGGTAGGTGATAATAGCAGGAAATTAGGAATGCTTTGCATTCCTCATCACCTGCATTTAGGATCTATTATCCAGAGTCTCCATGGTTAGGAAAACTGCCAAAATATATTAGGACCTTCTGCCCCCCAGGTAAACAGAAATACTTAATACTATTAGACTTTATATATGCTTCATGGCATATTTTTTTAAAATGTAAGCTGGGACATTGCAAATAGTTGCCATATAATATATAATTATTTTTATCATTCCATTGTTTTTTCTAATTTCTGTATGACAGACATATGTCATACATACGTCTATGTCAATGTCTATGGAATAGATGACATTCTCAATAAATGTGCACTTGGTTGAAAAAAGAGAGTTTTATCCTATCAGCAGTTTTTGTGGTTTCCCTCATTTTATGGTAAGCCCAGTGAGGGAAAGGATTGACTCATCTTTGTATTTCCATTACTTGCAACAGTGCCATATAACCTGTGCTAATAGGATCAATAAGGGAATTGAAAGATGTGTGGATACATAACATATCATAGCTCACTTTTTTTTTTTTTTTTAGGAGGTACCAGGAATTGAACATGGGACCTCATATATGCGAAGCAGGGACTCAACCACTGAGCTATACCCGCTCCTCATGCTAATGTTTTTTGAGTGCTTAACATATTCCAGGACCTGAACTAGATTTTTAATACCATTATTTTATTTAATCTCCTTAACAAATCTTGAAACGCCATTTCATAGAGGAGGAGGCAGTTGTAGGTAGTTCCATCGCTTGCCCAAGATGAAGTTGACTGCCAATAAATGGTAGAGGCCGATACCCTCCCCTCTTCCATTGATCAAAGCCTAGGATTTGCTAGGAACAACTGAATTAACAGTCTTCCAAAGGGTGATGATCATATTTTAATTTTTTTCTTCACCTACAGTTCCCTGCCATATTGAGCCTATGACACAGAAGCAGTAATTTATTTATTTATTTTTGGCCCAACTTGTGTTGCACAAATGAAAGAAAGTGTGCATTTATTGTGCTGGGGTCAGTTGTGTAATGAGCATTTACCAAAAAAGGGGGGAGAAAACTCTTGGCTTCAGCATTATAAAGATTAATTTTGAAATAAACAAGCTATAAAAATAGTCTAATACACTGCTATTATTCAACTTAAAGCCTAAGGAAAAACATGACTAATATTTCTCACTACTTTGTATACATTCAAGCATGTTTTTACATCTAAATCCTCTCTATATTCTTCTAAATAATAGATGGCCAGTGGCCTCTAAAAAGCACCAATGTGTCAGTATAATTATTTAAAATGTAACAAGAATTGTAATCTTTGTAGACTATAAGGGCGTATGTGAAATGCAAATGGAATATTTTTAGAACTTGTACATCATCTTACCCTTTGAAAAAGTTCCCGCATTTCTCACTCTTCACTCTTGAAAATCCCTGGCTCCTCTTACCCTGTCACCATTGTGGGACGAAAGAATTCTGGCTGTGAACTGGTCTTTCTTGAAGAATCCATTAAAGTTTAAGTTTGTGCACTGCAGCAAAAGAGTAGTGTGCTCATTTCCCCAGAGCAGATCACAACTCTTTTGTGTCACTTAATATAAGAAGCAAAAAGAGTAAAAAGAAGGAAGAAACAAGATGGTGTTTGTAGTAAGAATCTGCACGGAATGGGCTTGGCAGTCAGATCCCACAGCAGCATTAAGGATTCTAGGCAAAGATGGTAAGTGTTGCATTATGTTAACTAATTGGGAAATAGTACTTCTGAATTCCGAGAAATGATTTCAAATAAATAGAACTACAGAGAAAAATCAGAGAGAAATATTCATGATCTGTCTTAGGACACATCAGATGTTTTTTGGAAGTAAATTTTGGAAGTTATCCTGGGACCAAGGCACATGCTCTATTCAAAGCCTTTCAATCGCTTTTTTTTTTTTTTTTTTTTTTTTTGGCATGTGTTTGTCTTGGGGGGGGAAAAAAGAGTCAGATTTCTTGATGGGATTGTTCCCAAAGGTTTACTTTGGGAACATTTAGGAAGGGATTCCTGATGTGAATAATGTGGACATTTAAGGCATCGCATACCAAGCAGCAAGGTTAGTATTGCTGACTAGGGAAGCCCATTTGGCTGTCCAGACTGCTGGATTTAGCCCAGGCGAGGGTCTGTCCCTCGGCCCTGCCAAGCTCAGGTATGTACTCACGTCATTATCCTGGAGCTGGGAGGACTTAGGGATACCGACTCCTAATAATGAAGCTCCTGGAGACCAATGGGCATTGCCAGAATGGCAACTTTTAATTTCAGATGAGAAATAAATTATCAAGTCAATACTAGCATTAGGTAAGTTGTACATTTTTCCCTGTAGGCAAGTTGTGCTGAAAACAAAACGATCAGATAATAATCAAAATGATCAGAGAGTTGTTCTGTTTTGTAGGGTTAGAATAGAGGTCACAAACCCTGATGTAGATATCAACACAATAGGGACATAGCTCCTAGTCAGACAGAAGGATGCTCCAATAGTCTCCCTGGAATGACGTCTCTGACATTTACTTCTTTGATTCCCTCTCTCTGCTTTTTAATATCATGGCTGTCTTTTAATTGGACCATTCTTTCTTATTACATATTACTATTTTCCATAAGGTTTTAGCTGATCTAGATGTCATCTTATCTCTTTAAAATTAGAAATACAGTCTGGATTAAAGCACAGGTAAGAGAGTCATTGCAATTTGAGTAACTGGACCCAACTAATGTTGATTTGCCCAATAGTGATAGGAACTTTTCCACTTTCCACATTGTTCTCTACATAGCTCCATCTTGTTCAACATGATTTTAGCAATTTTGGTAAACATCCAGAAGGGAAGGCAGTATTCTCACACACTTTGAATGATGTATCTTATGCAATAAGGAGTAAAATGTTGAGAAGGGTATTCATTCTTGTTTTCAGCAATGTTTATTAAATGCCTACTGTGTGCCAGGCACTGGAGATATAGCAGTGAACAAATGTGTCCCTGACCTCATGGAGGTCATTCTTGTTGGAAAAACAGTAATAAGCTAATAAACCAAAACAAATATAATAGATTGTGAGATAATGAGAAGTACTATGAAGAAAATAAGCAAAGGAATAGAAAATAATAGGGGAATGTTTTACCAGATAGGATGATCATGGAAATGACTAATGGGAAGAAATATTAGTAAAGCAGATTTTGCCACAACATAAGAAAGAATTCATTAACAAGCCCAGCAAGAGCTGCCTGGGCACTCAGCACTCAGCCTCACCAGGCAGTGAACGCGACTCACCTGAACTCACTCCAGTGACATGTTCTAGCCACTCTATTCTAGAATGGAGTATTAGCCAAGGCTAAGGTTTATTTCAAAGACGAGTCTATGATTCTAATTAGACATGTATTCTGACAAGCAGTCCTCGAGTCTGCCTGTTCCAAAATTTTACTGAAATATTGATTTTAAAAAGTCAGAAATAAATGCAAACATATGATTCCAATCAAAGCTAAAATCTTACCACAGCTGAGAGCAAGAATTGTTAATTTCCATTAATTGAATATAGCTGGAAGAGTTATGCATTGCATAATAAGTTTCTAATATACACTCAACCGTTTTCAAAAGAGAAAGTGTATCATCTTGAAAGTTGCTTTCACTCACCCCTGCCGTCTTGTCTCTGGTTTAGCTATACAGTGTGTGGAAATAAAGAAGAGTAACAACCTCACCGTCCTTTACAATGACTTTGTTTTCTTTTTCATGCCAGGACACCATTCCCGTTTCCTCCTCACTTAAGCCTACATGTTATTCATCATCCTATAGCAATATTAACAATGACTTCATAGAGATATTGGGATGATTAAATGAAATATATGCAAAGAACTTAATACAGGGCCTGACACACAATGAGTTATGGTAGAATGGTTGCAGAAAATGGTTCATTACCTTCCCGGTATCTATGGCCTTTGCAATGTGAGTTTATACCTCCTCCCATCAAGAGTTGGAGGCGATTTCCCTACCCTTTGAATCTGACATGACCTTCAGAAAATAGATTTGATTTTTTTTAGTTCCTTCTTAGATTTACAGAATAATTGAGCAGACAGTATATAGAGTTTCTATACCCAACACACCTCCACCCCCACACACTGTTTTCCCTATTAATATCCTGCATTACTGTGGCACATTTGTTACAATAAATGAACCAAGTTGATGCATTATTAACTATAGACTCAGTCTCTGTGTGTTGTATAGCTCTATAGGTTTTGACAAATGCATGCTGACATGTATCTACCATTAAAATTTCATACAGAATAGTTTCACTGCTCCCAAATCCCCGGTGCTCCGCCTATTCATCTCTCTTCCCTGAACCACTGGCAACCCTTGCTCTTTTTACTGTATATTTGGTTTGGTCCTTTACAAAATGTCATGTAGTTGGAATCAAACAGTGTGTACCCTTTTTGGATTGGCTTCCTTCACATAGTAATATGCATTTAAGGTTATTCCATGTTTTTCATGGCTTGGGGGCTCATTGTTTGGCTGCACTAGGGTTTGTTCATCCATTCACCTATTGAAGGACATCGTTGCTTCCAGTTTTAGGCAATTATGAATAAAACTGCTATAAACTTTCACATACAGGTTTTACATTTTATATAAGTTTCAACTCAATTGGGTAAGTACCTAGGAGTGTGATATCTGGATCATATAGTAAAAATATAATTAGCTTTGTAAGATAGCTGTTTTCCAAAGTGGTTATACAATTTTGCACTTCCCCCAGTAACGAATGAGAGTTCCTGTTGCTCCACAGCCTCACTAGCATTTGGTGTTGTCATTGTTTTGGATTAAAGCCATTCTAATAGAGGTTGTAATGGTATCTCATTTTAATTTGTCAATTCCCTAATGACATATGATGGTGAGCATATTTTCATATGCACACGTGCCATCTGTATATCTTCTTTGGTTAAGTATCTGTTCACATCTTTTATCCATTTTCTAATTGGGTTGTTTGTTTTCTTATCATTTAGTTTTTAAGAGTTATTTGTATATTTTGGATAGATGACCTAAATCAGATATGTGTTGTGCAAATATATCCTCCCAGTTTGTAGTTTCTCTCTTCATTCTCTTGACAGTGTCTATTGCAGAGCAGAAGTTTTAATTTTTAAAAAATCCAACTTAATTTTTTCTTTCATGGATTATGTTTTTGGTGTTGTATCTAAATACTCATAGCTAAATCCAAGATTATCTACATTTTCCTTGTATGATATTTTCTAAAAGTTTTATAATTTTGAGTCTCACATTTAGGTCTAAAATCCATTTTGAGTAAATTTTTGTTAACTCAAATTTTTAAGGTATAAGGATGGTGTCTAGATTCTTTTTCGTTTTTGTTTTATGTTGTTTTGCATATGTATGTCCAAGTGTTCAGAGCCATTCTTTGTTCCTTTCTCAAAGATCAGTTGACTAATTTGTGTGGATCTATGTCTGAGCTCTATATTCTTTTTTTAAAAAGCAGTTTTATTGAGATATAGTCACATACCATATAATCTATCCAAAGTGTACAATCGAAGGCTTTTAGTATAATAACCATGTTGTGCATTCATCACCACAAAAAATTTTAGAACAATTTCATTACTCCAAAAAGAAAAATTCCACACCTTTTAATCCCTCATCTGTCCCCAGCCCTACATAACCACTAATCTAATTCTATCTTTATAAATTGACTTATATTTACATTTTATATAAATGGAATCATACAATATGTAGTGCTTTGTGTCTGGTTTCTTTCTCTTAGCATAATTTTTTTTGCCTATTAACATCTTGTAACATTAACATATGTTTGCTCAGTTCAAAGAAAAACAGTCTTATATATGCAATATTACCTATATTCGTATTTCACATGAGGTTTTACTAGGCTATACAGTCACACGTTACATTTTTTAGCTTTCCTTTTAATAATATACATGAACTTAGACTTTCCCTTTCAACCACTGTCATACCCATATAATAGCACTGCTAGTTAACAAACCTTATGTTGTACTTTCACCTCTTCTATTCATTTCCAAAGATAAACACACAACTTTTTACCAATTCTGTACAAGTTAACCCTCAGCTTTCCATTCTCTAACCTCATTCTATTCTCTGGTGATCCATATTCTAGTTAACTCCATGTGATTACACAATATATTTAGTTCATAATAGTGCAATCATTACAATATTTGTCCTTTTGTGTCTGGCTTGCTTGACTCAACATAATGTCCTCCAGGTTCATCCATGTTATCATATGCTTTACGACTTCATTTCTTCTTACAGCTGCATCATATTCCATCATATGCATACACCAGTTTGCTTATCCGTTTATCGGTTGATGGACACCTGGGTTGTTTCCATCCTTTGGCAATCGTGAATAATGCCACTATGAACATCAGTGTGCAGAGTTCTGTTCATGTCCCTGCTCTCTGTTTTTCTTGGTATATAGCCAGTAGTGGTATTGCCGGGTCATGGGGTAAATCTATATTCAGCTTCTTTAGGAACTGCCAAACAGTGCTCCACAGTGCTGTACCATTCTACATTCCCACCAATGGTGAATAAGTGTTTCTATCTCTCCACATCCTCTCCAATACTTGCAGTTTTCTGTCTTTTTAATAGTGGCCGTACTAATAGGTGTGAAATGATACCTCATTGTAGCTTTGATTTGCATTTTCCTAATCGCTAGTGATGTTGAACATTTTTTCACGTTTTTTTCACCATTTGTATTTCTCCTTTGGACACATATCTATTCAAGTCTCTTGCCCATTTTTCAATCGGGTCATTTGTCTTTTTATTCTTGAGTTGTAGCATCTCTTTATGTATCATATTAAACGCTTATTGGATATGTGATTTCCAAATACTTTCTCCCATTTGGTCAGCTGCCTTTTCACCCTTTTGACAAAGTCCTTTGAGGTGCAAAAGTGTTTAATTTTGAGGAGGTCCCATTTATCTATTTTTCCTTTTGTTGCATGTGCTTTGGGTGTAAGATCCAAGAAATCACCACCTACCACAAGATCATTAAAATGTTTCCCTACATTTTCTTCTAGTAGTTTTATGGTCCTGGCTTTTATATTTAGGTCTTTAATCCATTTTGAGTTGATCCTTGTGTAGGGAGTGATATAGGAGTCCTCTTTCATTCTTTTAGTTATGGATATCCAGTTCTCCCAGCACCATTTGTTAAAGGGGCTGTTTTGTCCTATTAACATGGACTTGGTAGGTTTGTCAAAAACCAGTTGGCTGTAGAGGTAAGGGTTTATTTCTGGACTCTCAATTCTATTCCATTGATCAATGTTTCTAACTTATGCCAGTACCATGCTATTTTGACCACTGTATCTTTGTAATATGTTCCAAGGTCAGGCAGTGAGAATCCTCCCACATCACTCTTCTTTTTTAGAACCCTTTTGGTTATTCGGGTTGACAAATGAATACTGACATGTATCCACAATTACAGTTTCATATAGAAATCCCTTCCAAATAACTTTGGTAACTGCCCTTTCTATTTATGAAAGTAGGCTGTTGGAATTTTGATTGGTATTGCATTGAACTTATAAATCAGTTTGGGTGGGATTGACATCTCACAATATTTAGTCTTCCAATCCATGACACAAAATGTCTTTCCATTTGTTAAGGTCTTCTTTGATTTTTTAAAAGCATTGTTTCCTAGTTTTCTGAATATAGGTCCTGTACTTATTTGGTTAAATTGATTCCTAGGTATCTGAGTCCTTTTGTTGATATTGTAAATGGAATTTTTTTCCTGATTTCCACCTCAGATTGTTCAAAACTAGTGTAAAGAAATATTACTCATTTTTGCGTGTTGATCTTATATCTTGCCATTTTGTTGAACTCGTTTATTAGCTCAAGAAGCTTTGTCATAGACATTTCAGAATTTTCTAAATATAGGATCATGTCATCCATGAGTAGTGAGAGTTTTACTTCCTTTTCTCCAATCTGGATACTTTTTTTTTTTCTTGTCTAATTTTGCTAGCTAGAACTTCTAGCACAACACTGAATGACAGTGGTGATAGTGGGCAACCTTGCTTTGTTCCTGATCTTAGAGGGAAAGCTTTCAACCTTTTCCCATTGAGTACAATGTTAGCTGTGGGTTTTTCATATATGCCCTTTATCATATTAAGGAACTTTCCTTCTATTCCTATCTTTCAAAGTGTTTTTATCAAGAAATGATGCTGGATTTTGTTGAGAGCCTTTTCTGCATTGACCGAGATGAGCATGTGTTTTTTCCTTCAATTTGTTAATGTGGTATATTATGTTAATTGATTTTCTTGTGTTGAACCACCCTTGCATACCAGGATTAAATCCCACTTGGTCATGGTGTATAATTCTTTTGATATGCTATTGGATGCTATTGCAAGTATTTTGTTGGGAATTTTGAATCTATGTTCATTAGAGAGATTGGTCTGTAATTTTCTTTTCTTGTATCTTTATCTGGTTTGACAAAACCAGAAAGATATAGTTTGACAGAATGGATGAAAAAAAAAAAACAAAAACATGAGCCATCCATATGCTGCCTACAAGAGACTCACCTTAGATCCAGGGATACAAA
The DNA here is from genome assembly GCA_029593785.1 of Cabassous unicinctus. Lineage (NCBI taxonomy): Eukaryota > Metazoa > Chordata > Mammalia > Cingulata > Chlamyphoridae > Cabassous > Cabassous unicinctus. Next base: position 49,261 of record JAQZBX010002613.1, read on the forward strand.
CTGGCTGAAAGTGAAAAGTTGGAAAAAGACACTCCCCATAAACAGTAACCAAAAACTAGCAGGAGTAGCTATACTAATATTGGACAAAACAGACTTTAAATGCAAAAACATTATAAGAGATACAGAAGGTCATTATATATTAATAATAGGGACAATCCACAAGGAAGAAATAACAGTCATAAATATCTATGTACTAACTAGGGTGCCCCAAAATACATGAGGCAAACTCTGGCAAAACTGAAGGGAGAAACAGACTTCTCTACAAATATAGTTGGTGACTTCAACACACCACTCACATCATTAGTTAGAACTAGAAAGAAGATAAACAAGGAAACAGAGAACTTGAACAATATGATAAACAATTAGACCTAACAGACATATACAGAACGTTGCATCCCAAATCAATGGGTTATACATTCTTCTCAAGTGCTCATGGATCTTTCTCCAGGATAGACCACATGTTAGGTCACAAGGCAGGTCTCAATAAATATAAAAAGCATCTTCTCAGATCATAATGGAATGAAACTGGAAATCAATAACAGATGAGAAAGGGGAAAATTAGGAAATGTGTAGAGACTGAACAACACACTCCTAAACAATCAATGCATCAAAGAAGAAATTGTAAGTGAAATTAGTAAATATATTGAGAAAAAAGGAAAATGAGACCACAACTTATAAAAACTTATGGATACAGTGAAGGCAGTGCTGACAGGGAAATTTATAGCCCTAAACTCCTGAAAGACCTAAAATCAAAGATCTAACGGAACAACTGGAGAAACTAGAAAAAGAACAGAAAACCAATCCCAAGGCAAGCAAAAGGAAAGAAATAATAAAGATTAGAGCAGAAATAAATGAAGTTGGGAACAAATATAACAGAGAAAATCAACAAAACCAAAAGCTGGTTCTTTGAGAAGATCAATAAAATTGACAAATCCTTAGCTAGACTAACAAAGAAAAAAAAAGAGAAGATGCAAATAAATAAAATCATAAATGAAAGGGAGGAAGGTATGACTGATCAGCAGAAATAAAAAGGAACACAAGAAGATATTATGAGAAACTGTATGGCAACAAACTAGACAAATGCACAAATTCCAAGAAATGCACAACCTACATTGATGCTACAAGAAATAAAAGAACTTAACAAATCAATCACATTTAAAGAGGTTGAATCAGTCATCAAAAATCATCCAACAAAGAAAAGTCCAAGACCCAGATGGCTTCACAGATGAATTCTACCAAGCATGTCAAGAAGAATTAATACCAATCCTGTTTAAACTCTTCATAAAAATTTAAGAGGAGGGAAAATTACCCAATACATTCTAAACTGTCTTCCATTGATCACTGTGTCTATTCTTTCACCAATACCAGCCTGTCTTGATTACTGTAGCTTTACAATAAGCTTTTAAGTTGGTTGGGGCCAGTTCTCCAACTTTGTTCTTCAGTATTATGTTGGCTATTCTGGATTTTTGCCATTCCATATAAATTTTAGAATCAGTTGTTTATATACACAAAATAACTTGATGGGATTTTGATTGAGATTGCATTGAATCTATAGATGAAGTTGGAAAGAATTGACATCATAACAATATTGAGTCTTCCTATCCATAAATATGGAAAATCTCTCCATTATTTAGATCATCTTTGATTTCTTTCATCAGAGTTTCGTAGTTTTCCTCATAAATATCCTGTATCTATTCTGTTAAATATATACCTAAGTATTTCTTTTTTTGGTGTTAATGTAAATGGTATTGTGATTTTAATTTCAAATTCAAATTGTTTCATTGCTGATATATAGGAAAGCAATTAATTTTTTTTGTATATTAACCTTTACCCTGATATAGTCACTTATTAATTCAGGTTTTTTATATGTAAGGTTTTTTGGAAAATGACACTCATGTCATCTGTGAACAAAAACAATTTTATGTCTTCCTTTTCAATCTATTTCCCTTGTGTGTCATATTGCATTAGGTAGGACTTCTAATAAAATGATGAAAAAGAGTGGTATGAGGGGACCTCCTTACCTTGTTTCAGATCTCATGGAGAAAGCATCTAGTTTCTCACCATTAAGTATGACATTTGCTATAAGGGTTTTTTTTAGCTTTTCTTTCTGACTGAGCAATTTCTCTTCTACTCTTAGTTTGTGGGGTGTTTTTATCATGAATGGATATTGGGTTTTGCCAAATGTTTTTGTTGCATCTGTTGATATGGTCATATGATTTTTTATCTTTAGCCTATTCATGTGATGGATTACATTAATTGAGTTTTGAATGTTGAACCAGGCTTCCATACCTAAAATGAATCCCACTTGGCCATGGTGGACAGTTCTTTTTATATACCATTTGATTCTATTTGCTAATATTTTACTGTGAAATTTTGCATCTATGTCCATGAGAGATATTGCTCTGTAGTTTTCTTCTCTTTTAATCTCGTTATCTGGTTTTGATAAGAGGATAATGCTGTCATCATAGCATGAGTTAGAAAGTGTTCCCCCAGATTGCAGAGAATTACTATCATTTCTTCCTTAAATATTTGTGAGAATTCAGCAATGAGAACATCTGGGACTAGTACTTTATTTTTTGAATGTTATTAATTATTGATTAAATTTCTTTAATATATATGGGCCAATTTGGTTTATCTATGTCGCCCTATGTGATTTTGGCAATTTATTTCCTTCAAAGATTTTATTGAGTTCATCTAAGTTATTAAATTTGTGGGTATAGATTTGCTCATAATATTCCTTATTATTCTTTGAATGCCCACGGGATCAGTAATGATAAACCCTCTTTCATTTCTGATATTAGCAATTTGTGTTTTATTCCATTTTTTTATTGGTTAGTATAGCAGTTTGATAATATTGATGAATTCCAAAGAGTAATATTGGATTATGTTTGTCAACTGGTCTTTTCCTCTGGGCATATTAAAGTGTATTGGATTCAGAGGTTTTACTTTTACTTGATTAAATAATGATTAAGGCTTTGATTGGGCCACGTCAGTAGGACATTGCATCCCCGCCCCCTTGGTGGGTGGAGACTCACAGAGAAATTGTATCGCAGAGAAGGGAGTTTGGGGTTTTTGAGCTGGAGCCCTGGGAAGTAAGCACACAGAGGAGCTTGGTCGTGAGGAAAGAGAAAAGTTCCCAGGAGGAGAAAGAAGCAGTTCACCTGATAGTCTACAGCTGGCCTTGTGGAGATAGCAGAGGAGCTGAGCCCAGAGAGAGGCAAGTCCCAGGAAGAGAGGAACCCAGGAAGCCTGAACCCTCACAGATGTCGGCAGCCATCTTGCTCCGACATGTGGCAACAGACTTTGGTGAGGGAAGTAATTTATGCTTTATGGCCTGTTAACTGTAAGCTTCTACCCCAAATAAATACCCTTTATAAAAGCCAACAGATTTCTGGTATTTTGCATCAGCACCCCTTTGGCTAACTAATACGGTTAGTTTTTCTTGATTTTTTTTTTTTTTTTAGGTTAGATTATCAATTTTATTGATATTTTCAAGAATCTCTCTTTTATTAAATTGATTTTCTCCATTCTTTAACTGCTTCAGATTTCATTGATTTCTGCTATAATATTTACAATTGCACACTATTTGCCCCCTTGCTATTCTGAAACATTCTAGATAGGTTCTTCTTCAGCCTCTGCAGAGATAGCTGCATTTTCCCTCCCTCCCAACCTCCAGGTCTTTACTGAAAGGTCACCTTCTCAATGAAATTTTCCCTGATCAAACAGAGATGTTCAATATAAAAGTGTGGGCTACTGGAACACACCAGCAGAGATACACAAAAAACTAAAGCTAAGTAAGAAAAGCAGGCTGGGAATCAGATTCTTAGGTAGCTCTCGTCAAACTGGGCTGAGACTTCTATGCTGACAGGTGTATATGCCGAGCTCTCTGCTCAGGCTTTCCATTGGGACAAGTGAAAATCATCTCAAAAGTCATGTCAAATTGAGTTCCTGAAATTCATGGTATGTATGTGTGTGTATATAGATAGAAAAATAGATATAGATAGATTTGCAATTTTAGCCATTTTAAGTGTACAATTCAGTGACATTAATTATACTTACCATGTTGTGCTACTATCACCACCATATATTACCAAATATTTTCATCTCCCAAACAGAAACCCCATACCCATTAAGCAGTAATGCTCTGTCCCCATTCCCCTCAGTACTTGGTAGCCTCTAATCTTCTTTACAACAGTATAACTGTATATAATTGCTTATTCTATATATTTTGTGTAATTGGAAACAGAACATTTATCCATTTATGTCTGGCTTTTTTCACTTAGGATAACGTCTTCGAGGTTCACCCATGTTGTAGCATGTATCAAAACTTCATTCCTTTTTACTGCTGAATAATATAATATTGTATGCACATAACACATTTTGTTTGTCCATTCATCTGTTGCTGAACATTGGGTTGCTTCCAGTCTTTGGTTGATGTGAATAATGCGCATATGAACACATGTCTATTCCGTTCCATTTACATTCTTTTGGGTATATACTTAGGAGTGGAATTGCTGGATCATATGGTCACTCTATTTAAATTTGCATGTGTTGTCACCCCAAAATTATCAATCCAATGTTCATGATTTATTTTTCTTCTCAGCAATTGCCATTTTCTAGCCTGTTACATACTTCACTTATCTATTTTATTAATTCTTCTCCTACCAGCTACACAGGCCACCAACTTCAGTCTTTACTACTACATCTGTACTACTTAGAACAGGATCTGTACAGAGTAAATGCTTAATACATATTTACTTAATGAATGAGTAAATAAATGTATCTTGTATAAGAGAAAACAATTTATAGTCTTTAAAATTATGTATATAATTTCTTGCTTACATAGGTGAAAATCTGGAAAGAATGCATGCATATCTTCCTGATGATAATGGTATAAAATGAAACTATACATTATATGATGTTATATTACATTTATCCAGAATATAGCACTCCTGTCTCTCTGACAATCACATTTATCTTTAACTTAGAATGCACTTTGTATTCTGACTCATTCCTTATTCTCTCTGAGTATAGGCTGTTTTTTTTTTTCTTCTTTTATTTACTTTTCTTCTTCAAAGCTGCTTTTCATTTCAATATCAATCTGGTTTTGCTATACAGAAACACAGACAAATGGGGTTTCACCCAACGTAATTTACTAGCAACACCTCACATCCTAGACCTAAACCATTTAATACATATATTGGATGCTCATCCATAAATAATCAGGAAATAACTATAGTTTGAATTTACCTTCTCTCAGGAAAACTCTGAAAAACTAGTCTATTCAATCTAATTTTGTTTCTGTCATCCTCTTTCTCTAGTATTCCATATCTTTGGGCACTTTAGCTGTATTGTAATTACTTCAACATCCTCTTTCCTAGCCGGGAAGTGGCTTTCACTAACAGGATTTTCTTTAAAATATACTCAAGTTAAAATTGTACAGAGCATTTGAATGTAAGTTTTCATTTTCAAAGGCAAATGCATAAATTGGTTTTATTTAATAAGCTTTGGCATCGGCGTGTGAAAAAAATCCCACACACATATGAATTTAATGCTTGTTATAAATCTAAGAAATCTCTAAATTCAGATGACAGAAGAAATAAACAGAACAAGCTAAGCTAAGGTTTCTCTTGTTTTGATTTAAAATATGTCTACACGCCACTTAAAACTTAAACTTTTAGGTTAGAATTTTGCTCATTCATTTGTTTATTCCTTGCTATGAAACAACTCATAAAGATCAGCTCTCTATAACACCCTTAATGGTCTTTTGAAATGGAATTAAACCAAGCTACAACACAATGTCCTAAAATCTGCAAATGTTCTTAATTTACTAGAGTTATCACAGAGGCATATTTCTCACATATCAAAGTATGTTGGGGGCAGACAGCTTTGCATTAAATTCACTTCCATGTGCATCTCAATACCATATTAAGTGAAGAAATTCAATCATTACTTTTAGAGAGTTTCTTTGACTATCTACAATATACTAAATTAAAGCTGGAAATATTAACTTGCCAAATATACCTTTAAAAAGGTGTTGCATTTGATTTTTAGTATTAAATAACTATATCCATTAAAAGTTTTGTTTATATGAAAACAGAAATTCCAAATATCATGAGTATGATGTTGCCTGAAAGAAAAATATTAACTTTTTAAAAAGTGATCTTATTTTTATGAAAAAATTTAACCACAGTTCTTTAAAAAGTACAATTTTTACTATATGCAATAATTAGAAATTATTTACCTAAGTACAAACCATGAAATGAAAAGTAAGAAACTGAGATCAAATCTAATTATTTCAGATATATAACATCAACAATCTGGTTGCTAAACTGCCCAGATCTACTTAGAGAACAAAACAAAGAATGACATTACTTTATTAGACAGCGTATGTCATGAACAGGAATAGTGGCTTCTACTTTAGCTATAATGTTAGGTGATAAATAATTTGAATTTTTTTTTCTATTTTACTTGCTATCTTACACTGTTATTTAGAAAATTTTCATCATTAAATGTGACTAAAATATGGCAATGTCCTCATAGGACTTAGGCACTGGGTATAGTGGGTTATGTATTTAATTGAAAGCTTTATAATTAATCAATATAATAAATTAATGCATAATATTTTACTTGCTTGTGGATGGGAGTTTATTTCCATCAGACAGTCACTAACTTACGTCATTTCATTTTTCACTAAAAGTTTCAAACTATTTTTGAAGTTAACTCATCTTCACTGGAAGAAATCCTTTAATGAACATTCATATAAATGATCCCAAGCATCCAGATGATCTGCTCAATATCTTGAAGATAAGAATACAGAATCATTCATGTGCTGAACTGATCAGAATCTCTCTTTTAAAAGTTCGGGCTAAGAGACACAGATCCTGGGCATCAAGAGGGGTACTTCCTGAACCCAGAAAGTTATGTGGGCTTGCACATATATGGGAAGGCATGTGTGCATCTGGTTAAGCGAAAACAGCCATCTACAGGGAGAAGCAGAAATGGAAACTGTCTCCTCTGGGCAGGGTCAGTGGGGCGGGGGAAGAGAGAGTCTGCCATTCCTTCTGCCTCAGTGCCTGCAGCCTTTTTACTCTCCAGTTCCAATCTCTGGTAGAGCCTGGCAATACTTGCTGTCTGTTAGCGTCGGGTGTTATTATAATAAATTTCCCTTAAGTTCGCTTGAGTGGGTTTGTTTCTTACACCAGTGCACCCCTGACTCAATCAGCCCATATAATACCCTTTGGGTCACTGTCTTCTTCTACTTCTGATTCTGTATTCTTATCTACTGTTTGTGCATTTCCAAAGAAAGTTTAGGAGAAGCTTATCTATGCCCACAAAGAGCCCTGCTGGGATTTTGAAAGGAATTCTTTTAAATCTATAGATCAATTTGGGGAGAACTGGCATCTTTAATATGTTGAGTCTTTCAAACCATGAACACTACCTCTTCATTTATTTAGGTTTTCTTCAATTTCTCAGTACTGCCATAGTTGCATCCACATATTTTGATATATTGTATTCTTATTTTCATTCAGATCTATGTATTTTTTTCTATTTGATCTATAAATTATTAAGAAGTATGTGGTTTAATTTCCAACTGTTTGGAGATTTTTCTGTTGCTTTTCTGTTATTAATTTTTAGTTTTGTTATGTTATATTACATTGATTACATACAGAGAACATACTCCTTATAATTTCAATTCTTTAAATTTGTTGAGGATTGATTTATGGTCTATCATGTTCTATCTTGGTGAAGGTTTCATGGGCTCTTGAAAAATGTGTATCCTGCTGTTCTTGGGTGACGTGTCCTATATGTGTCAATAGACCCTGTTGGCTGATGGTGTGAAGTTCTTCTATATCCTTGCTGGTTTTCTGGCTAAATACTTCTATCAACTGTTGAGAGTGGGGTATTGAGGTACCCTACTATGATTTGTGAATTTGTCCATTTCTTCTTTCAGTGCTATCAGTTTTTACTTCATGTATTTTAGGCTCTGCTACTTGGTTCCTACACATTATGTTTTTCTGGTGAGTTGATCTTTTTATCATTAAGTAATGTCCTTCTTGGTCTCCAGTATTTTTATTTCCTCTAAAGTGCACTTTATCTGACATTAACATAGCCATCCCTGCTTTTGAAAGTTAATGTTTGCGTGTTATATCTTTCCCATCCTTTTCCTTTCAACCTACCAATGTTGTATTTGGAGGGAGTTTCTAGTAAACAGCATATAGTTGGATTATGATTTTTTCATCCACTCTGTCAATCTGTTTTTTAATTGGTGTATTTAGCCTATTGCATTTATGGTGATTTTTGACATATTTAGTTAACTGTTTGCCATTTTATTTGTCCATCTCTTTCTGTTTTTCATTCCTCTGTTTCTCTTTTACTACCTTCCTGTATGTTGTTTGAACTTTTTGTTTAAGGGTTCCACCTTGATTTCTTTAGAGTGATTTTTGCATTTATCACTTTTTATATTTTTCTTGGTAGTTGTTCTAGGTATTACAATATACATACCTACTTATCATAGTCTATTGATAGCAATGTTTTACCACTTTAAGTGATGTATAGAAATCTTATTACTATTTGGGTCCTTTTGTCTTTCCCACTTTTTCAGTGCAATTGTTTTAAGTATTTCTTCTATATACATTGAGCACCACGTAACAGATGGTGTTTTGCTTCAACCATCAAATATGATTTTAGAAACTCATGGGAAATAGGGCAGTCTATTATACTTACCCTTAATTTTACACATTCTGATGTTCTTTCCTTTCTGCATTTCTAAGCATTCTTCTATCATTTCTTTTCTGTTTAAGAACTTCTTTTGTCATTTTTAAGGGTTACTTTGCTAGCCATAAGTTCTCTTAATTTTCCATTGTCTGAGTTTATTTCCCCTTCTTTCCTAAGGGATATTTTAACCAGATATAGAATTCAGAGTTGATAGTTCTTTTCTTTCAGTACTTGAAAACTGTTGTGCTGCTTTATTCTGTCCTCTGTGGTTTCAGATGAGAAATGTACTGTCATTCAAATTGTCGCTCCCCTATAAGTAATGTGTCACTTCACTCGGGCTGCTTTTATGTTAAGCAGTTTTATTGAGATTAGTCACATGCTATACAATCTATCCAAAGTGTACAATCAATGGCTTTTAGTCTAATCACAATGTTGTGCTTTCATTAACACAAAAAATTTTAGAATAATTTCATTACTCCAAAAGGAAAAACTCCACACCCCTTAGCCATCACCACTCAATCCCTCGATATCCTTCCTTAGCCCTACATAACCACTAATCTAATTCCATATATTTACATTTTATTTTGTAAATGGAATCATACAATATCTAGTACTTTGTGTCTGGTTTCGGACTGCTATTAAGATTTTTTGTTTTTAGTGAGTTTTCAGGAGTTCAGTTATATTGTGTCTTGGTATAAATTCTTTGAGATTTATTTTATTTGGGGTTTCTCAACTTCTTGAGTCTTTCACAAACTTGGGAAGTTTTCAGTCATTATTTCTTGGAATACTTTCTCAGTTTCACTCATTCTTTGTTTACTTTTAGGAAGCTGTTGATATGAGCATCACCTCTTTTTGTTATTGTCCCACAGGTTCCTTAGACCCTTCATTGTTTTCCAATTGATTTTCTCTGTTTTGTTCAGATGCCTAAATTTTATTGATCTGTTCTCAAGCTTATTGATTCTATTCTCTGTCATTAACATTCTACTACTGAATCCATATAGTTAATTTGTTTAATTTCACTTACTGTATTTTTCATTTCTGTAATACCCATTTGGTTCTTTTTTTAAAATTCTGCTTTTTTCCTAGATTTTTTATTTTTTCATTTGTTTTAAGAGAATTTGTAATTGCTAGTTGAAGCAATTTTATGATGGTTGTTTTAAAATCCTTGTGAAATTATTCATTACTATTCTTCTCAGAGTTGGCATCTGTTGATTATCTTCTGTCACTCATATTGTGATTTTTCTGGCTCTTGATATGACAAGTGATTTTCAATGGTATCCTTGAATATTTTGGATATTATATTGTAAGATTATGGGTCATATTTAAACTTCTTTATCAGGCAGTTCTCCCTGTTTTTGAGGTAGAGTGCAAGGGCCGTGTGAGCATGTATATTTAGCTTCTCACTTGGTCTCACTGACACCACCCCAGCAAAAGTGGGGCACTGACTCACACTGATTCATTGCAGATGGTGGGGGAAGAGATAGAAGTTAGGTTCCCCCCTTTGACTCCACTGATATTTTGCTGGCAAAAGTGGGGCATAGTCTCCTACTGGTTCATTGCCTCCATGTGGAATTGTAAGATCAGCTTCCCCACTGGGCTCCATTGACAGTCAGGGAGTAGAGGGAGAGAAGTAGAGTGCCAAAGAGCTCAGCCTCACACCACCTCATTCTGCCTCATGGATGCCAGGTCAGATTGAGGCTTAACATTGGGCCTTGATGATATAGAGGTGGAGGGAGCATGAGTGCTGACCAGCCCAGCTTCCAACCACCTTCTTCACTCCCACTGCAGTCAGGTAGATGTGGAGGTTCAGCTCTCCACTGGGTTTCAACAACACCAGTGGCAGGGGGAAGTGGAGTGAGTACTAGCCCAGACTTGCACTGCTATGTACAGTCTGGTTGATGCTGTGTGGGTATGAAGATTCAGTTCACACTAGTGTCCCTCTGACATGGTGTGGGGGTGAGGCTAGCAGTCCTTCCATGGGGCAGAGGAGTTGGGTAGAAGATCAGCTTTTGCTTGACATGCTGAAACTATGGGGAGAAGGCAGAGGCACCTTTCCTACTGGTATCCAGCTAGAGTAGGGTGGGTATTGCCAAAAATGTTTTCTGTCACTGAGCCTTCCTTTTCCAGGTACTTTGGCTGGGGGTTGGGTGGAAGTGGGGGCAGGCTTTCCTTGGGGTCTTTTTTGTCTGTGCCTATTAGTGGTTCTATGTTGAAGAATTCTGCAGCTTCCAGTCTAGGATATATTGGGGACAATAATAAGGAAACCCAGAGAACTCATTGCCATGTCGTTCCTGAAGTCCCGAGGTCCCTAGGCAGACTCTTCTTTCCACCTTTAAGAGACCTCATATGCCTCTTCATTATATAATTTCCAGAGTTTTAGTTGTAAGGGGGAGGTTTGGGGAGTAATGGGGCTACTTCATTTTGGAAGAACAGGGAGTCTGCATGTCTCTTTTAATTTATTGTCTGTTGGTATGTCTGTGTCTCTCTCTCTTCCAATAGAGCTTCCCACAACCTGAATTTATCTGATTGCATCCTCTGGTAGTGTTTAAAAAGTCCAAATATCCAGAGGATTTCCTGAAAATTGATATTTAGATTTAGAGACTTGATTAAATTCAAATTAAATTTGGGCAGAGTCAAGATTAATTTACATAATAAATATCTGATTGCCACTTGATGATTTGTGTCTAGATACACTGATTCATGAGGGAACATAAAGTGATAATATTCTCATTCCATCATTCCTTATTCATGTATTTGCCAAAATACTCTATAAAGAGAATCCTCCCTCATCAACTCTTTAGTTACTCTAATGAAGCCTAACACAGAGATCTTTCTTCTTATTTTTTTAAACTGCATAGTACTCCATTTTGAGGATATACCATGAGTTATTTTCATTCATTAGTTACCATACATAATGCTGCAATGAATAGCCTTGTGTAAACCACTTTCTGTGTTTTAGTCATTAATTTTAGGCTAGATTCACAGTAATGGAATTTCTGAATCAAAGAGTAAACACATACATGATTTTCTTAGATATTGCCAACTTCCTCTCCATATGAGTTGTACCACTATTTCAGGTAGGACAATTCTAATGACAGGGTGCATCTGTCTGAGAGGGTTGGAAAGAGAAGGATAGAGAGATGGAGAAGGAGGGAATGGGAGATGTGAAGAAAGAGAAAACTGGGAGAATTCACAGATAGCCACTAAGAGGAAGATAAACCAAAGGAACATCAAAGAGAAGAAGGAATTGCCCAGGAAATAATTAAATCTCAGAAGCAGTTGAACAAGAAGGAATAGAAACTCAATTGAACAAGAATATTAATAATTATAATCATTTCTTAGCACAGTTTTAACACTTTTAATTTTTGCAAAAGCTTTTTTGCATCTATAATGACACACTGGAGATAAAAAACTAAAGGAGAGACAGATAAGTGGGTTGCTAAAAGTCACATCAATAGTTAATGGTAAGAATGCAGAATAAAACGAAAAACAAACAAACAAAGAAACAAACAAACAAAAATAGTTAATAGTAAAGGTCCCTAACTGCCAGGACAATCATGGCCTAACAGACTAGTTAAAGGGAGTGGTTTATGCATCATCTAATAAAATATGCTGGGTTTGTAATTGGAATTGTGGAACTGTTTGCCTTATTAGATTATTCTCATGTATTAACTGCCTGCAGTGCAACATTCATACAAGCTCAATAATAAGCACAAGAAACCTTCCCAAGATTATTGCTGAATAAAATGAAACCCCCCTCTTAGCTTCTGACAAGTAAAATATATACTCTTTGGATCAGCAGTACAGATTCATAATTATATTAGTAAAACACAGTTCACTTCAATGATTCCTATTATTGGTCTTTAGTTACTGAATAAAGAGTAGACTATAGAGAGGTTTGAAACCTAGTCTGTCTGCAATGATTCTTGTAATTCTTTTCTTTACATGCAGATTGTTTACTGCAACTATATTTAATCTGAGAACAAAGAGCATGACTTAAAAAAAAACATGCACTTATTTTCTATTGCTGCTGATACAAATTACCAGAAGCTTGGTAGCTTTAAACAATACCCAGGTATTATCTCACATTTCTGTTAATTTTCTTGAGACTGCATCTTAGTTAACGTCTCCCTTTGCCCAATACTACTTCCTCCCCTTTTCCCACAGTAACTGATCTTGTCATCTACTGTGATATTCCTGCAAATACTCTTTGGGTCTGCTTCCTAGGAAATAGCTAGTTGACAACAGATAGATTTGCCATTTACTGAAGTGGGGAAGACTACGGGAAGAGTACGTTTAGGGGACAGAACAGGGAGATCAGTACTGGAAAACTCTGAGATGTTTGTTAGACATTCAAGTAGAGATGTTGGTTTTAGCGATGAGTATATGGAACTGGAATTTGGGAATAAGGTCTGTGATGGAGGTAAAAATTTGAAAATCGTCAGCATATTTAAAGGTATTTGAAGTTGGGAAACTATAAATCATTTTAAAAAGTGACTGTGTAGATGAAGAAGGGGAAATATACTAAGTGCTGAGTCCAGAGACCAACATTTAGGTGCCATAGAGACATGGAGCAACCAACAAAAGAAATTGATAAAGAGTGATAGTAAGGTACCAGGAGAACCAAGAGGTTCTTAGAAGCCTTAGAAGCCAAGAGAAACAGAGGTTTCATGAAGGAAGTCATGACCAACTGTCAATTAATAATGACACATCAAGAAAGATGAGAGATTGAGAATTCACCACTGGATTTGGCAATATGGAGGTCATGAAGAGAATTTCCATATTGTGTTTTTTCAGGAAGTTGTGGATATGAAAACCTTCCTGCACTGGATTTAAAGGATAAGAGAAGAAAGGAATTGAAGAATAATTATGTATAATTTTTTTCAAGGAATTTTGTTATAAAGAGAAAGAATTAGAAAGGCAGATGGATAAGACATATTGATTTGAGGGAGGGTAATTTAATGCTAATCATCAGCATCAGATAAAAAAGGAAAACGTGATGCTGGCAAGAAAAGAGATAACTGTGTAAACAATTAGGGGAGGATGGGAAGTGTGACTGGACTAGGGAAATGGAGTGCAACTGTAGCTTGACACGGGTGAGGATTTATTCACAGTGGGCCTGCATCTCCCTTCACCCCACTTACCTTCACACGTACAGATTCTGAGGCAACTAACCAGGGTGAAATGAGATCAGAGGAAGGTAGGACTGGAGGTGGGATGTGAGAGAGATGAAGAGGAGTAAATGGTGATTCTGGTGGGATTGCAGAGTTGTTGCAGTTGGGGTACAGAAGGAGTGAACTGGAAAACTTAAAAGCTGAGAATGTGGAACAGGTCATATTATTGTTAATGACAAATTATAGGGCAGTGGTTTTCAAACCTTCAGACCAGTTCCCCCTATTTCTAACAAATGCTTACAATGTCCCCTTTATTCTACAAATGAAATTCTTCATAATCTATCTACACAAATGCAAAAAACCAATACAATTCCCTAGTAAATACCTGGTACACTCTCCCTGTATCTCCATTTGCCTGATAAATTCTACTCATTCTGTATATTTCAAATTAATGTCACATCTGAGAAACCTTTTCTATCACCCTAGACTATAAAAACCTGAGGACTTTGTTAAAAAATTCATATTTTTAGGTTGTCCCAGAAGATAATCTAATTCAGTATGTATGGGGTTGAGCCTAGGAATATTTAAAAGGCCTAAACTTTATTGAACATATACATTTAACAGAAACTCTTATCAGTGTTTTATATGAACTGATTAAAAAAAAAAAAACACCACTAAGGCAGGGAGAATATATATGTGCCCAATCACTCTGCCATGATGCATTTTCAATAAGCATCCTTAGCAATTTGGTTGCACTGGACCATACTTTGATAAAATCTTTTCCAGGTCCCCTGGTTACACACTTCTAGGACACCCAGTAAGACCCAATAAGAAAACTCCTTACACTTGAAAATATGTGGTTTATATCTATCTGTCTTTCTGGCATTGAATCTGTCTTGTTCAATATTTGCCGGGCAGATGAATGGAAAGAGAGTTGGACGAGTGAATAAGAAGAATAAATAAATAATGATCGCATGATAAAGGTACCACTTATGCAAAGAATTGAAGGTGTGGCAGAACACAGAACACTGTGGCAACTACAGTAAGTTTAGTCCGAAGACCAAACAGTGAGAATTAAAGAGTAACAAATGTTGGGTTGGATGGCTAAGCAGTGATCTGAACATGATGAGCCAGGTTTCCCGACTCCCACTTTTTCTTCCTATGGATATCCAGAGATATCAGGGATATGAATAAACAACTGATAATTAATGGTCATTTACAATCATGTGCCAGCTTACCTGTGAGTGGTTTATTTAGCAGATACCCAGAAGGCTCAAAACCAACTAATAGATAAGGAAGAAAAACATTGAAACAAGGCAAAACAAAATATCTAGAGCTGAGCTGCCCAATACGATGGCTACTAGCCACATGTGGCTATTAAAATTACAATTAATAAAATTAGAAATCAGTTCCTCAGTCACACTACCTATGTTCCAATTGCTCAATTGCCACATGTGGCTAGTGGCTGCTGCATCAGAGAATGCAGGTGTCATGGAACATCCCTCCACTGTGGAAAGTTGTATTGGACTGTGCTGGAATGGAGCCTTAGGTACTCACCATTTTATTGCTGGATAAAAAGAATCAATACTAAATGGGTCATTTAGGACCCTTAGTTTTAGGTAACAAAATAACTTCAGCTATCAAAAGTGGAGGGCTTAAGATATAGTGATTGCACGTTCAAGGGAGAGATGGAGCTGCCCTCTGGAACTGCTGTCTTGCATTTCTATCTCTGCCTTCTGCTCATTTACTTCATTCTTACATTTTTCTGCTTAGACCACAGCTTATGGCATGACCCATTCTAGACCACATTCCATGTTTCCATGGACTCTGCTTGGGTCATGTGACTGCCTTTAGTCAAAGCAGCTAAATTTGGATGTGAGAGAAGTATAATGGGAGAGGTTACAAGCCACACATACTGCCTGAACACTCCATAGTGAATGGGGGGACAGTGTCCCATGAATGAAGATCACTGGGAAGTGGGAAGACAGCCTTTATGGTGACTATAACTTGACTACACAGCTGTGCAGCAGCAGATTTCCATGCATCTCACTTTGTTTCAATAGCTTCTTGCTTTCAATTGCTGGTTTGAGATACAAGGATGATTTGTCAGTGGCATGTGGTACCACACCGCTTAGTCAGGAACCTGCATAGACCTAATTTGGTTTTATAATGGGGCTACAAACAAAAAGGAGGGCACTGCGTAGGGGAACCACAAGAGATAGTGAAGCACTCCAGAGCTGGCAACAGAAGGTTGCCCTATCACGTAGGCTTGAGGAGCAGTAGAAGGAAAGAGATTCCTGACCCTGGAGACAGAGGGCACCACGTGAGGAGCACTGCCTCCCAGGAGCTCTGGCTCATGACAGAGGAGTACAGCAGCCCAAAGGAACCCAGGGCACCAGGAAATGGTGGAATGAATACCTTGACCTTACTCCCTCCCCTCGTTCTGCTCTCCCTCATCTCTTTCCCATCAGCTGACTCCAACTGGAAGCCAGAAGGCACAGAGAATGTTCCTATACTCCATAGCAATTAGCCTCTGACACAGTGAGGTTAATTAAAAAGGCTAAAGTGTAGTCTGGAGGGGCACATGGACATTGCCCCACACCCTAGAAGCCACTCCATAAAATGGGCTATGGCTGAACTGGCTTCCAGGCAAGGCTCCCTTTCTCCTTCGCTGAAAGGAGAAAGCCTCTGCTGGGAAAATACAGTTTCAGCTTTTTAGGCATGTTTATTTTAAAAACCAAATAAAAAGCACCATTTTCTTGAGCTTATCTGGAAGAAAGAAAATGTGCCATAGATTTCATCTGCTGAGTATTATTTTCAGTGAATTGCAACTTCCCCACTTTATTTATTTGCAATGAGCCAAGTGAACAAGTATAAAAGGAAGCTGGTCTGTTTCCATTGATAGAGTAAGACACCAGCAAGGTTGATCAAGGACAGCTGTATCTTACACCCAGAAAAGCTTTCTGGTGACAGATTAATCCCAATAACCAAGTTGAGGCAGGGAATCTCTGGTGTTCTTGTTTTTTGGATCTCTTATCCTTTGCAGCCCCAGGCTGCTGTGTATTTCAGATGGCATGTTTGTTCAGATTCTCCCCTGCTCTCAAAGAAAATTTAGAAGGTCACTCGGGTTCTTTGGCTATAATAGGTAACCTAGGAACCATATTTATTTAGCGTCTTCAGTTGCACTCATCAGAGGTGTTTTGAGATTCTTGGAAAAATGATTGGTCAGTGATGGATCATTGCTGGGCACAAAGAATCTGCTGTGTTTTCCACGTGTGAATGATGGTGCTTGGAGAGAAATTTGTGTTTAAGCAAGAGTGTGGAAAAGAAGGTTTTAAAAGAAAAAAGGAAGGAAAACAGTTGTGCTTTCTCTTTTGAAAGTTCCCTTTGCTTTTTCAATGCAACACATTCTTCTCTCTCAGTTGGAGAGCTCCTTTTCCAAACAAGAGGACATTGCATAGAGGACAATCTCCTTTATTTGACAATTTTGTAAGAAGCTCATCCTGCCCATACTGCAAATAAAAATTTCATTTATTCAGTTCATTAATGAATTCTCCATTATCTACTGAGGTTTGTCTACCAAGTAATTAAATAGGAGCTTACCCAAGGCTGGTTTCCATGAGTTCCCTTCTCAGTCTATGTTCTTGTAGATAAATGCCGCCCAGACCCAGGGCTCCAGTGACCATCCCTAGTCCAGAATTCTCTCAGTTTTAGACCTGGCCTATTTGCCCTCTCTTGGTTTTATTAAAAACATCTCGAATTCAATATATCCAGAGCCAATCTCAAGATCTTCCCAAAAAATGTGGTCCTCAGCCAATGTTTCACTTCTCAGTAAATGGCATGACTATTCCTCTAGGTGTATAAATCAGAAACCTAGGAATAAACTTTAAAGATTTATATTTACTGTTTTTGCACTCACTGTCTGCTCTCTCTGTGTTCTTCTGCGTCTGCTTGTCTTCTCCTTAGGAGGCACTGGGAACCAATCCTGGGACCTTCCAGAGTGGGAGAGAGGTGCTCAGTCTCTTGTGCCACCTCAGTCCCTGGTCTGCTGCATCTCCTATTGTCTCTCTTCTGTGTCTCTTTTTGTTGCGTCATCTTGCTGTGCCAGCACTCCATGGCCCAGCACTCCTGTGCAGACCAGCACTCCGTGTGGGTCAGCACTCTGCTTGGGCCAGCTCGCCACACGGGCCAGCTGGCTTTTTACCAAGAGGCCCCGGGAATCAAACCCTGGACCTCCCATATGGTAGACAGGAACCCAATCACTTGAGCCACATCTGCTTCCCGGAATAAACTTTAGAATCTCCTTTTTGGTTGCGCCCTCCTCACATCCAATCCATTACCAAGTCCAGTCTTTTTTTTTTCTACAAAACATTTCTAGAATCTTCTAACTTCTGCCTATCTCCATTAACAACATTACTCAAAGCCATGTCAGCATTCGGCCTGGTCTACTGTATTAGCTTCATTCTGACCTTCCAATTTACTCTTGATACTGTTACCAGGGCTCTTTTAAAAGCCAAAACCAATCATGCCAGGTAACTCCTGCATTCCTGACTCAGTCTCACTTTGAAATCGTTCAGTGGTTTCCCATTGCTCCATGGGATTTCACTGCTTATAATGATTAAGGCAAATTCCCTAATATATGCTACAAGGTCTTGCCTGTTCTGGCTGCTGCCTACCTTTTCACCTGTCTCTCTCCCTCACTCTCTCCACTTAGCCATATGGACCATTCTCTTTGGCCGCAGGACATTTGCACCTGTTATTCATCTGCCCAGAACATTCTTTTCTCCCCTATTCATCTCAAGAAAGTCTTCCTAATGGCTTAATCATATACCTCTATTACAGGATGTCATAATTTTTGTAAGTCTTCACTGCTGCATTTGCCAGAATTAGAATCTTACCCTCATTTCACAGTTAGCTGCAGGAGTGCCAAGACTGTGTCCACTGTATCCTCTGCAATTCACACCTAATAGGAACTCCTTGTAGTATAGTTTCTTCATCTGTAAGAATAACGGTATGTACCTCACAGGGTTGCTTTCATTAGTAAACAATATACATCACCTTCTTAGAACAATGCCTGAATCGTACAGAAACATTCATTAAATGGCAGCTATTCTTATTGTTATTTCTGTTGTTTTATAATTACTGTTCTCAAGGGCTCTACAGTTTGTAGACAGTGGTTGCCCCACTTATTTCAAGAAGTTTGGAAGGTTAAGTGACTTTCTAATTTAGATGCCGGGTGAAGCACCCTTACTTTAGCCTTTTCAAAACCAAATTCAAAGTATGGATTTAATATCGCTCCCAACTGTACACCCTTTTAGAACTGTTGCCATTGATTTGCTTTCAAAGCACTATTTAGTAGCACATGCACTTCTGCTACATGCAGGCTGGGAGGGAGGAATTCATTTGAAACATGAAACTTTAAAACAACATTTTGTTATTTAATGGGAAATTCTGCATTGCTGTCTAAAGTCCCTCTTAACTGACAAGCACAACATGCCATCTCAGGGTATCTTGACCAGCCCTGAGGACAATAAATCATCAATGACATTTTCAACCCAAGTAATTATTCCTTTTGTTTGGAGCTTCTTGATGTTTTACACTCAAGCTGAGCCACTTTAGGAGTGAATTAAAAGGAATCAGTTACAAATTGGTAACTGTTTGCTCTGAAGGGGAAATTACATTGGCAGAATAGGTGGCCTCACAGCCCAGCATGGCTGAGAGCAGGAAAATCAACAACAAAAGGCACAGTATTGTGGTTGTGTAGAAGATGCTGTTGATGCCCTGCCGGTGTCCTCTTAACCAGACTGGTGCGTCCGTCCCTAAGTTTGATAGGATTGTTGGCTGCTAACAGATCACACCTGAGCGCTTTGCAGAAGCCTTTCCCTGGACTGATAGGGGCCACATAATCTGAAGATGCCTGTAAGGTCATCCTGTATCCTCGGGGAGGGCCCAAAGCCAACGCCTGACTCATGTAGGGTATAAAAGTCCAAACCTCTTTTCTCAGGAGGGGACAACTCTGTGATGCTATTTGAGCTCCAGAGTTCCTCATGGATCAGGCTGAGGCAAGACTGTACCTAAAACCCCATCTTCACTTAGCATCTCCCGCTGCCCTATCCTGCTTTCCTCACATGCTTATCGGCTTCTCTTGACAGCATCTCCTCAATACATCAGAATCTGTGTCAAATACTGTTTTGACAAAATCTAATCTAAGTTCCCACTGAGATGAGTTCAACCTGCCACTCAGGTATATCTAAGCATAGAGAATAAAAGGTCAGAGTTCCACATCGGTAAGTTTTGGAAGGAGCCACTATGAGCACAAGCTGAAAAAGAGAAGGTGAAGTTTTGGTCTGCATGAAGCAACAGCCTACTGGGATTTTGTCTGCATGGTCTGGCTCCAGGGAGGTGGACCAGAAACTCTCTCTGAACTCTAAGATCTAAAAATCCATGTGGTCTAGCAGAGGACAGACCCAGGGAAAATACGATAGCTATTTTCGTTACTCAGATCCTCTGGGCTCAGATTAGACAAATAGTAGGTATCCTTGAGTAATAAAACAAGTAAGTGGACTCTTAAAAGGTGGCTATTAGGGCCTCTGTCAGCAAAAGGGATTTTCCCAGATTGAATTGGCAGAAAATTCATAAAAAAAAGGAGCCCTTGTTAAAGAGCGCCAATGGCCTGCAGGGTGCATAAAACATGGCAGGTGAAACCCGGTGCAGAATGACTTTTCAGGCCTTTGTGTTTCTGGGTGTTTAAAGATGCTGTCGCTAAGATGACACCTTTGAACAACTTTTAATAAAAACAAACATCTTTCCCCAGCTGTGTTTTTAAACATATTTGCATATATTTCAGCATATTATGATCCATTTAGCATAGCTTTTAATTTTTTTTTTTTTTTGAGGTGATAATTGAGTGAGTGTCAATAGCTGAGTATTTTTCTGGTGTGTGTTTGTTATTCCACTCTCCTCAATATCTTGGACCTAGAGAAATTTAAAACTAGTTTTGCAAAAAGCCGTGGTTCTTACCCTAAAGGTAGAAAGAAAAGTCAAGCCTTATCCTATAAAAGACCATCAACAACTACCAAAAGTTAACCACATGGGAAGCTTTTCCAGTGTAGAGGGAAAACTGATAGTTTCTTTGTATGTCTTTTTCTCAGAATCAGAAATTTAGGAGGAAAGAGAGAAAACATGAGTTAAAAGAAAGAGAAATGCAGCTCATAAAAACCAAAACAGCACTTAGGATAATGGTACTTAATTAGCTAATTATTTGTTGATTGTTTAATCTGCCTGGGAATCTCCACTCTCAGGACTTTGTAGAGTTGGCTAATTTCCGTCATGTAGATCTCACCTTACATATTACCCTTTCTGGGAGGCCACTGACCTTCAGTCTAAGTGGCCAGTCAGTCACCCTGGATAACACCATTCTATTCTATCTCTTTGCACAGTACCATTCTCAACTACCACTCCTCTGTCTACCTCCCTACTAACCTGCCTAACTCTCTCCTTTCCTCCCCTTGTAGCTGGCTTTTTCTCCTCATGGTAGTGGTTCAACGAATACCTGCAGGTTGAATAAATGAAGTTC